>BQNB010039601.1:3212-44537 GCA_026074375.1 Tanacetum coccineum
CATAATTACTGCAATTCTCAAATATAAACGATTAAGTAACAATTCTTTGCAATAACTATACAAAATGGGTTAATATCGTGGGATAAACGATGCTATAAAATAGACGTTATTTGATGTCATCAACACGTGTTAGCAAATCAGGTGTGTATTAGAGGCTTCATTTAAAGAATAGTCATTTAAATTATTTATGTTGGGTTGTTATGGTAATATATTTAGTCTCATTGAAAATGAAATATGTTACAACATACATAGCATATATTACAAATTAACAAGAAAACATAAAAAATACATAAAAATATACTAATGGTTAAAAACCAAAGGAGTTAAACCAACTATTTGAATCGTTGGTGTTTTGATCATCTAGATGTTGAGAGGCATATTGTTGGGAATCGTATTCTTCATACACATGAGACGGGTGTGTGTGAGGTTGCTCGTATGGTTGAGATGTCTGTGTGTGAGGCTGCTCGTATAGTTGCTCGTAAGTTTACGATGGGTATTGGTTATGACCGTATGGTTGCCCTGGGTATGTGGTTTCACCGTATGGTTGCCCTGGGTATTGGTTATAACTCTGGAAATTGTGATGGTACAGTTAATTTGAATTCTAGAAAGATGGTTGGTTATTTGTTGGAAATTGTTGATCAGCTCGACTACGTATGTTTACAAGCGGCTCGGGGACAAATGATTTTTTGCATCGATCACGTCTGTGGCCCGCTTTATTGCATCTACTACAATGTATATCTCTTGTCTCCTCACCCTGAGATAGTATACGGTTTGTATTTTTGGGACGACCGGGTTGTGGGTTATCCATTCGAGGAGGAATAACAGGATGTATATGGCTTAAAAATTCCCATTCTTGCATATTTCCAACAAAATGAATTGATTACGCATAAGTGCCTTGATATTTATCTTTTTAAACCAATCTTCTATGAATTGCACATAATCCGTCAAACCCAAAAACCTTGTTACAGCTATAACATGACCATAAGTTATCCCAGAAAGCTGCCATTTGCAACATTCACATGAACCGGTTATAATGTTGACTTCACGGTTATATCGCCCATCCAAAACTTGGTATTGATACTGATTAATGTCGTTAACAATCCATGCGGCGCTTTTTAGTTTTCTTTTATGCACCTTGTCCGCTACCCAATTAGTTATTTCATACTTCATATTTGCTACATGAATAAATAAACAAAAATTAATTGATTATTTAATATTAAAAAACATTGAAGTAATAGTTTATGTCTTCAAAGAGAACTACCTGCAACTTCTCGACGTTTACAGTACCAGTCTTGCACCATTGCATGATAGGTCTCGGTCAGCATTGTGATTGGTAGCTTTCTTTTTAATACAATACAAGCATTAACAGACTCCACACTATTCGATGTCATATAACTGTAACAAAGTACTAGGCAATGCGCTCTTAACCATCTATGAGGACCAGCTTCAATGAGCTTGCTGTACGCATCAGGTTGAACAGCCTAGAGTATGTTCATGTTGCTTGTAAATTCTTCTGGTGTATACGCCTTGCATATTTTCCAGTATAGACCTTTCGTTTTTTTCTTTTTCAAAGATTTGTTCATCATTAGATGAAGACAACATACACCATGAAAGGCTAAAGGGAATTCATTGCTGTTATCACGATTCACCCTTATGACACGAGATCCGGAGGTATGGTAAAATGGAAAAGAAATTAATCCATGTTTATTAGAGAGAAAAGATAAGAGATGGGAAGTTGTGTGTGTTGTTGAGAGAAAACACACACACACACACACACTTTTACAAAAGTGAGCTTCACCCCTCCATGGAAGTATGGAGGGGGTATTTATAGTCCTAGTGACACACAACTATCGTAGCTTGTCATTATTAGTCCCTATGTGTCACGCTATAAATAAACTAATGTAATTCCGTGTTTGTCACCATATTTTAAGGCTAACAATCTTCCCCTAATATGTGGACACATACAGAATTACTTACAATGTTCCTAACAAGTACAAGTACAATTAAATAAAGTCTTCCAAAGCGCTTCTAAAGCTGAAGTTGTCTTATGAGTTCTCTTGGTCTTGAAACTTGTATTCCAGCTTGGATCTTCATTGTCTTTACTTGTTTTGGAACGATTGTAGTATGCATGAGTTGGATTAACTTTCCCCCAATTCATGCAGCATGTCTTAAAAAGCTTTCTTCATAGACTCCTTTTTGGCGAAGTTTTCGAATCAGCTTCCCCCCAAACCAACATCCCTATCTTAAGCAGATTCTAAAACTTTGATGTAGCATGAACAATCTTCTACTTGTCATTGACGTGCACAGCGAAAATTTGTAGAAGTTAAACCACACTAAATACTCCTGCTTCTTGTCATTAGGGCTTGGTGAATATTCGTTCGGGAGTGCATGCGAGAAATCAGCAACAATTCTTCTCACGTATGCAGAATACTTCATAAACCATACAAAGTAAAGTAGTCTACACTACTTCCCCCTGGAAGTTGACACGGTAACATCAAAGTCAACTAAGTCATGGATGTACACATTTTCCCCCATAATGGTTGCGAACTCTCGGAAGCATCATTGTCGTGTACGCTCATATACTCGAGAAGTTCTTGTCTTAAGCACAAATCTTAAATCCCAAACGAACCATTACCATCTTGTCTTCAGAAGCCGTAGAGGAGATGAAGCACGAATCAAGAACACTTGGTATAATCAAGGTCTTGTGAATGAATGTCATCGAAGAACTTTGAAGATTTTGCTTAGACTGTGAAGTATCTTTGTCTTGGAATAGCACAAAAATACCCGTGAGAAGTGCTGATTACATCTCAACCTTTGAATTCTCTGGCTAACTTTACCAACCTTGTATTATGTCGGCTATTGTTGTGATCACTTGGTGAAGTAAACCTGATATACTAAACTTAAAACTGAAGTGAAATCCCCCAAATTTGTTACTTAAGCTTGCACTGTTGTTGATTGAAGAACGGTGCAGAAGAAAATCTCTAGGTACCCTATACCCAACATCAAAAGTATAAGAAGTACAACACCTCTTGAAATTATCCACATCGTCTTCTGCGTGTGACACTGAGTACTACAACGTAACTCCTTTAAGTGATAGTTATCCAGGTCTTCATCCAACCACCCCTTGACTTCTGGAAACTAGATAATCCAAGTCTTAATCATAAGTTGTATACGTTCAAGCAAGTCATCAATCGATAGAAAATAGAAGAAAGTCTCGATGATGAAATAAGTAGACGCCTTCGTGAAATCTAACTTCAATCTCAAATAAGGGATACCCAATCAACTTCGTGATCACTTGTCATCGTAATCCAAATCTCTAGTCGTTTGTCATTTATCGAATCTCTTCAGAATCATTTTAGTGTTATGTATCATGTTTGTTGTGTTGTTGTTCGAGAATGTCGTTAAACTAGGACAAATGTTGTTTTTGAATTGTCGTCAACGGATAAACATCGTCTAGTCTAAACTTGTCATGTTAGCGTTTTAGTTTAGTACCCGGATTAATCTAAAAATCATTTAGCCAAAATAAATGAAATTTTTGGAATTACAAAAAAACAAAACAACCCATCACTCTTATTAATTCTGCAGCCCAATACCAATTTTAATACATGGCCCATCCAATGGTCATCACTTTTCATTCGGCCCACAATGATGAATTCAACCAATCCGGCTGTCAAAACCATTTAACCGGCCCACTTTGAACAATTGATGCACTTATATCTATTCATTTAATATATTTAGGTAAATTTAACCTAATCTCACACATAACCCTAATATCAATCGCAGTCACACATTGTCTCTCCCACATCTGGATAAATCATCTCACTCGATATAAAAGAGATTGATCTACTCCTCTCCCATTCAACTTCAATCAGACACATCTTCTCAACACATTCATACTGTGGCAACCCAGATAGACGAATAACAAACACCCTTTTTAATCTTTAATTCAGAATCCCGCTATGACGAGACGAACGGGCTTCAAGACCATTCGAATGTGGTCTCGGGTAGGTGTGTTATTTGTTCTGTGTCTTGAATCGAAACAAATATGGACAATAACATATTTGTTATATGTCTCTTTAATTTCGTATATCAAATGGGTTTAGCCCAACAGAGATCCATGATGATTATTGGTTTCGTGTTTTTGATCTTTAAAGGTCTATAAATTTATTGTATAACACGAAAAATCTGAGATCATTTATTTGTTATGCTGTTTTTGGTTTGAGTTTGAGTTATGATTGTGGAGATGGAAGATGGAGTTGGTGAATGATTATTGTGATGAAGGGTTTAGGATTAGATTGTTGGTTTTGTGTAATGATGTTGAGGCTGTGAAGGTGTTATGATGTGGTTTATGTTGGATTTGTGAGTTGAGTTTTTCTGTCTTCATCCTTTTCTGTTGGTTTGTCTTGAGATATGATGCGACTCATTTGAGTTGACCGGGTCAACTCGGTAAATACCGAGTTGACTCGGTTTTGTTCTTGGTTTAACAAAACGCAACCAAGGGAAAACGCAATCTGTCTTGGTGGGGAAAACGCAACCCGTCTTGATAGACAAAACGCAACAGAAACAAAATGCAGGCAACATGACGTTTGTATTTGCTATATAAATGGTCTTCAGTAGGTAAAACGCAACATCAAAACGCAATGACCTGAGAACCAAAACGCAACCTGCATTATTTGTACCTTTTTCTTGAAAACCATATCTATTTTTTTTCTCTTCATCAAAACGCAACCAAGAAGCAAACATAAACCCAGATCTGCTTTAAGCTGTTAACTTGTCTTCTAAGCACACTAGTTGGCAGATTTGAACACATACATGAATCAGAAATTAATATCAACATATATATAACATGTTCATTACTTTTTCATAAGAGAAAAAAACGATGAACAGTAACATGAACATTGACATGAATAGTGGATGAACAGTATGTGAACAGTACAAGAACAGTAACAACAAACAAATGATACAATACACCCCTGCAGCTCTGATGCCAATTGTAGATTATAAATGACATGTAATATCAAGGATTAAAACTAATCTGGAGGTATGGTAAAATGGAATAAATGTATAGCCATATTATTAGAGGATAAAGGATAAAGAGATGGGAAGAGTGTGTGTGGTAGAGAGAAAACACACACACACACTTTTACAAAAGTGAGCTTCACCCCTCCATGGAAGTATGGAGGGGGTATTTATAGTCCTAGTGACACACAACTATCGTAGCTTGTCATTATTAGTCCCTATGTGTCACGCTATAAATAAACTAATGTAATTCCGTGTTTGTCACCATATTTTAAGGCTAACAATCTTCCCCCAATATGTGGACACATACGGAATTACTTACAATGTTCCTAACAAGTACAAATACAATTAAATAAAGTCTTCCAAAGCGCTTCCAAAGCTGAAGTTGTCTTGTGAGTTCTCTTGGTCTTGAAACTTGTATTCCAGCTTGGATCTTCATTGTCTTTACTTGTTCTGGAACCATTGTAGTATGCATGAGTTGGATTAACTTCCCCCCAATTCATGCAGCATGTCTTGAAAAGCTTTCTTCATAGACTCCTTTTTGGCGAAGTTTCTGAATCAGCTTCCCCCCAAACCAACATCCCTATCTTAAGCAGATTCTGAAACTTTGAAGTAGCTTAAACAATCTTCTACTTGTCATTGACGTGCACAGCGGAAATTTGTAGAAGTCAAACCACACCAAATACTCCTGCTTCTTGTCATTAGGGCTTGGTGAATATTCGTTCGGGGGTGCATGCGAGAAATCAGCAACAATTCTTCTCACGTATGCAGAATACTTCATAAACCATACTAAGTAAAGTAGTCTACACTACTTCCCCCTGGAAGTTGACACGGTAACATCAAAGTCAACTAAGTCTCGGATGTACACATTTTCCCCCATGATGGTTGCGAACTCTCGGAAGCATCATTGTCGTGTACGCCCATATACTCGAGAAGTTCTTGTCTTAAGCACAAATCTTGAATTCCAAACGAACCATTACCCTCTTGTCTTCAGAAACCGTAGAGGAGATGAATCAAGAATCAAGAACACTTGGTATAATCAAGGTCTTGTGAATGAATTTCATCGAAGAACTTTGAAGATTTTGCTTAGACTGTGAAGTATCCTTGTCTTGGAATAGCACAAAAATACCCGTGAGAAATGTTGATTACATCTCAACCTTTGAATTCTCTGGCTAACTTTACCAACCTCGTATTCTATCGGCTATTGTTGTGATCACTTGGTGAAGTAAACCCGATATACTAAACTTGAAAATGAAGTGAAATCCCCTAAATTTGTTACTTAAGCTTGCACTGTTGTTGATTGAAGAACGGTGCAAGATTAAATCTATAAGTACTCTATACCCAACCAGAAAAGTATAAGAAGTACAACACCTCTTGAAATTATCCACATCGTCTTCTGCGTGTGACACTGAGTACTACAATGTAACTCCTTTAAGTGATAGTTAACCAGGTCTGCAACCCAACCTCCCTGACTGCTCGGTAACTAGATAATTCCAAGTCTTAATCATAAGTTTCGTATACGTATTCAAGAAGTCCATCAATCAGATAAGAAAATAAAGAAAAGTCTCGATGATGAAAATAAGTAGAACGCCTTCGTGAACCCATTCAATTTCAAATAAGGATACCAAATCAATTCGTGATCACTGTCATCGTAGTCTAATCCTTAACCGTTTGTCGTTTTAGGTGAATTTATAAGGATCGTTTTTAGCAAGAAGTGTGTGTTTGACTTTGGTGTTTATATTTTTGATTTGTCTTGATGATACTACCAAATCAGCAAACCACCAACACGACGGGGAATCGCTTGTGCTCTGATGCCAATTGTTAACATAAGAAATCACTAGGAAAAACCAGATCCGGAGGTCGGGGAGGATGAAACAAATAAGTAGCCATATTATTGATGATGAGAGAAAAAAAGGGAAAGATGTGTGTGTGATAGGAGAGAGAAAAACACACACACACACACACCTTATGTGAAATGTTACAAATGAATCCTCTCCCCTCCTATGGAAGTATAGGAGGGGGTATTTATAGTCTTTGTGTCAGTTTCCTAACTATCATAATGTTGACTAGTCAACACATTTATTGTCTAGTCAACACATTTATTGTCCTTGTGTTGGTTTCCTAACAATCATAATGTTGACTAGTCAACACATTTATTGTCTAGTCAACACATTTATTGTCCTAGTTCATAACCGACACGACTTAAGTAAATTCGTTTAGTTCAGCAATATTTTAAGGCTACAATGACAAAACATTGCACTATAACCACTATAAGTAAAGTGCTTAACTTACTCGTAATCACTAATCATCAATTCGTCAACATCTTTCGACGTCTCAAGTTTTCTTCAACAATAAATTTAAGTTCGCACCCGACGTAAATCACTAAAGGTATGAACAAACAAACTTTAATTTGTTGAATGATCAAAGAAATTTTTTAAACCTTACATTTATAAAATGGGACAAACATTTTTAAAAATATATACAAATTTTTTTTGTATTTATAAGAAATGTTTTATTCAAAATAAACATTTTGAATTTCAAATTTTCAGACCTAAAATGGCTAGAAATGGTCCAGTAAACACATCCCCTGAATAGGACAAAAATGGAGCGTTTGAATAAGGGGCGGCCCCCTTAATTACATGGGCGGCCCCCTTAAAATTAAGGGGGCCGGCACCCTATTTAAGGGGGCCGGTCATAGACCCCGCTCTTCCTTTTTGTCCTATAAATACTAGAGTATTCCCCAACATTTTTCTCACCTCTTTGCACAAAGTTTTCTCAGATCTAAAATCTCCTTTCAAACCCTTTCCTTTGATCACTTAACTTATTATAAGTTTGTTTCAAATGTGATACAATCATCCATCCATTGAAGTGCAAGAGAAGAACTTTCGTTATCATTAAGATACGAAGTTATGTAGGCTAGCTAGGGCATCGTGACATGTCTTACTTCATAATGCATAGATCGTAGTTCCATGTATTCCTAACTTTGTGTAATTGCTTGATCATGGTGATCATGGTGTGTTTTGTAGTTGGATCTTGGTGATCCTTTCTAGTAGTGTTAGATAGTTGTGAACTTAGTGTGGTGGAGGAGAAGTGTATGAAGGAGTGGTGTTTTGTGAAGTGGAAGGTGTGGACGAAGTTGTTAAAGTTGTGAAGTCTGTGAAGAAGTTGTGTAGTGTGATTCAAGTGGTGAAGCTAAGTTGTGTATTAGTGAAGTTGTGAAGATAGTCGTGAAGTTGTGTTGTGATAGATTGGTTCTAGCTAAGATTAGAACTCGACATTTAGCTTAGTGTCGGAAATTGATATAAGCAACATTGTGTACGGTTTTCTCTGCCTTAAGGGAGCTTGTTGACTAGTAAAGAAACTCTCGAGTTGGGTACTCGGGGAGTGGAGTAGGGCAAAGTGGTGCTTCGTGGAGCTCGAACCACTATAATCATCCGTTGTTTCAGGTTTGCATTTCCTTTCACTTATCCTCTTTACATTTATTCTCGGCTATTTATCGCTTTATATTTATACTTGCCCAATTGTGTGATGTCGTTAATTATATAGTCTAAATTGTGTCTGGAATAAATGTGATTATTGTGGGTTGGGGTTGTATTGGTTCTAAAATCGATGTATTAATATGTGTTATATAACTTAGGTCTTGAAACCTCATCAATATTGTAATCACGCTTTGACTTGTTCGGTATAATTTGATACGAAACATTTTAAGATTTTTAATGGAAACGTATTCACACCCCCCCCCCCCTATACGATTTCCATAATTATCCTTAGGTCCATTAGCAATCTATGCTTCTAATAAGCCCACAAATCCTGATAAGCTCCCGATTAAGCTTGTTCGAGCTTATTAGGGGTTGTTGGGCCCATATTAGGCCTCGCTAATGGGCCATTAGGTCCATTAAGAATCCGACATGGTTTTTATGTGTATACGATCATACAACTAAGTTCAATAAGCTCTCTAAACCTTCTTTAAGCTTAGTGAGCTTTGTAATAAGCTAGGGTCCTAGTTAACGAACTGTTTGGCTCATTAATCGTTTGTTAATGGACTGTTTGGTCCAACAAGGTCTGTTAGGGGTCCGTTAAGCTTATTAGTGGTTTTAGGGTTTAGCTAGGGTTTCGTTAAGCACATTAAGCTACTATCGTCTTTATGTCATACATAAGGACATCCTATGAGCCTTATTTGTCCATACATGGCTTCGTGGCCCAACAAGTGGACTATGTTCACTATGGTGCGTTTTGGTTTGTGTTTTCATAACCTTCGGACCATATTCGATCAATTAAGCTCAGTAGGAATGTTCTATGTCTTATATAATACATTCAAACCAATTCAATTAGTTGGAATATACGTTCCCAAGCCAAGCCATCGAGTTTATATGCAAAGTTTACGTGTAAGTTTCGTGTAATTCATGTGTAAGTGTTTTCAATGTAACCAAATAAGCCCTAGTCCTCGTTAAGTCTCATTTTACATATGTTAACACATTTTAGCACCACACAAGTGATTATATACATATGTACAAGCGTGTAACATGTATGATTTGCACCATGTATGCAGAAGCTCACGTTAGCTTGTTAATTACAAACTAACATGACCCAAAGGACTAGCAACCAAATAAGACAAGTATGGTATGAACATGTAAGCTTAGAACATGACTTACTAAAGTCTTAGAGTCTTGCCTTCGAGTTTGGACGTGTAGAATGACAACCCAGTGTGTATACCCGAATGTATATCAAACCCTAAGCTTCAAAGCTTTTTAAATAACCCAATCTTTGCTCGTGTACCCTTCTATGTCCTTGTATGCGATCCTAGTATTCTATGTATGCTTGAGTGAGCTTGGAAGTGAAGGTGATGATGTGTTTGGGTTCGGTTATGGTCCAAAATCAAGAAGGGAGCAAGAGAGGTTTTGCTAGTGGTTTTTGTTTAAGTGTGTGAGTGTGTAAAGAATGAATGGCTTAGTAGAGGCTTGTTTATATAGGCATATTGTCTAGTAACCAACTAGTTTCTAAACCAAGTCCTAATCCAAAGCCATAAGTGGCGGTTTTAGGTTTATGGTTAACAAGACATGGTTTTGTCTTAAACCACCTAGTACATTCTTTAATTGCTCTATGTTGTACAAGATTTAGGGAAATATTTGTGTTGTTAGTTTGTGTGTGCCGAGTGAAGGCAAGGAGCAAAAAGGGAGATCATGTGTGATCTTTGTACAAAGGGTATTAGCTCCTAAGGACCTCCCATTAATGAGCAAATTATTGTAAAGGATTTATTTGTACTTAACCTTAATTAGCTAGAGTTGTACAAAATTTAGCCAAGATTTATGTGTATTACTCCATGGTCCTTGTGCCATGTGAAATGAAGGAAAACAAGGCAAAATGGGCTAGAGTTTAAGGTTTCCTTAACGTTAACTAACTAAAAATTCATCCTCTAAACTATACTTTGGTATGCTATGGTTATGGGTACATGTTGTAAGGTTATGATAAGATCTTGTAAGGGAATTACAAGTGATCATCTTCATTTGTAAGCCTTTGGATGCCTAGGATTAATCCTAGGGTACACATGATTAGACGATGTTTAGATACATGAGCTTCTATATACTTAAGTTAGTTAATAACTAAAAGAATATCAACTTTGTCTCATGCTTGTGTTGTGATTAAAAGATAACCCGGCCCCTATGGTGTTAAAGGACATGAAAATTATTAATCTTTTGATTTAAGTATAAAAAAGTGGGTATTTGGTTTGAGTCTAGGAAGTTCTTTTTAGGTTATTTCCGGAGTGGTCTCCTAAACGTATTTTTATTGCATATCGTTAACTCTTTTACGTGTTCAACAAAGATATTAAAATGCTCCAAAGTTATAATTTACCTATTAATAATTATATAAAATTGCTAGGAGGAAACCTCAATTTATTTAGGTGTACCGTTTACATTGGGAAGGATTATTTTAGTCTGGCGATTTAGCCTATATGTTTAAAATAAAAGTAAACGCGTACCGGACTAAAATAAATAGTGAAGATAATATGAGTTGTAAAATAACCTGAAAATACGAAAGGTTACAGAAGGTATAAGCGCCATTTTGCTCGCAGAAAGAGAAAAAGACAAGATCCAATTTACTTCGTATGAAGGAAGTTGCAAGGGGTAGAACTAGACTACCTTGAACTGGAGAAGCTCATACTACCTTTCGTATATGCTGCTAGAAGACTTCGAAGGTACTTCTAAGCTTACCCCATCCGGGTATTGATGATAAACCCATCAAAAAAATCCTCGCAAGGCCTAAGAAATCAGGATTGATAGCTAAGTGGGACATTGAACTGGGGGAACATGACATCAAATTCAGAGGACGCAACTCTGTCAAAGGACAGGTACTAGCTAATTTCTTAGTCGAAACGCCCTTCGCAGAGGGTGAGGATGTGGAGATTAAGAAACCTGAAAAAACAAATGAAGAATCAAAGTCAGAAGACATGTGGAAGTTATACATAGATAGAGCCTCAAGCTCTAATGGCTCAGGCACCGGTTTGATGTTGGTCAATCCCGAAGGAAAAGAGTACACCTATGCTGCTTAGATTTAAAATTGAAACCACAACAATGAAAGCATAATAAAAAGCATTGTTGGTTGGTCTCGCGAATAGCAGTGGGCATGAAAGTCAAGGATTTATCCATCTTCGTAGACTCACAACTAGTATATAACTAGGTCAAAGGTCTTTTCGAAGCAAGACAACCAATGATCAAGCAATACCTAGATAAGACAAAGGAGATTATCAAAAGCTTAAACCATTACTCCATGGAACATGTTCGACAAGATCAGAACAAGAAAGCCGATGCTTTAAGCAAGTTAGCTTTGATGACTTTTTAACAACTGGCCAAGGAAGTCTTAGTAGAAGTCCTACCTGAAAAACCGATTGTTTAAAAAGAAGTAGCGAACATCATAAAAGAAGAAGGTGAAAATTAGATGTTACCAATCCAAGAATACCTACTATTTGGTCTACTTCCCAAAGACCCACAAAAAGCTAGGAAACTAAGAGTTAAGGCACCTCAATACAAAATCATTGATGGCGACCTATATTGCAAATCATACTTGTCACCATGGCTGCGATGTATAGGAATGGTACAAGCTAAAAGCATCATTTAAGAAATATACCAAGGCTCCTGCGGAATGCATGCAGGGTCATGATCAGTGGTGTTGAAGATTATGAAGATAGGGTACTACTGGCCATCGATGCACATCGATGCGAAAGCTCAAATCCAGAGATGTGAAGCATGTCAGATTCATTCACTAGTGCCGAGGAATCCAAAGCAAGAGATGACATCCATAATTTTAGCATGGCCCTTTTCCTGGTGGGGAATTGATATCGTAGGACCTCTACTAATGGCTCTAGGAGGTGCAAGGTTCCTAGTCGTAGCTATCGACTACTTTACGAAATGGGTTGAAGCGAAGCCTTTAGTATCCATAATAGGAAAACATATGGAGAAGTTCGTATGGGAGCACATTGTATGCAGATTCGGGGTACCCCAAATCATCATCTCCGATAATAGGAAATAGTTTGTCGAAGGAATATTCCTAGTTTTTTGCTAAAGACTCAGTATATACTAATCCTTTACCTTAGTCTACCATCCTCAAGCAAATGGACAAGTAGAGGTTACAAACTGAGACATCATCAAAGGTATGGAGCGAATATTGGGAAAGAATCATCAAGGTTGGGTAGATGAACTACCACAAGTATTATGGGCACACAGGATGACACCGAAATCCAATAACTGGGAAATTCCCTTCAGTTTAACCTACGGCACCGAAGCCATTGTTCCCACAAAAATAAGTGTGGAAACGAAAAGGATCAAGGAATTTGAAGCTAGACAGAAAGATAAGATATGTAGAGAAGACCTCGATATCCTTGAAGAATGAAGGGAAATAGCTTCCACTAGAGAAGCTGTAGGTAACCCGTAATTAGTTACACTTCATATTCGAATCCAAGAAAAATAAGCTAGGAGATAAGAAAGAGTTTTAGAGAGAAGTTTGAGAGAGAAACAAGAGAGAAAAATGGAATGGTTGATTAAACTTGCAAAAGAAAAATTACAAAGTGAACCAACACCCTCTCCACACTTGGAGAGGGGTATTTATACTCCTTTAAGCATTTAGGACGCCTAGGATATTTCTACGGTCTGAGCTCGGGTTTTGGTTGGGCTTACACCCGATATACGTGACCAATTAGATTACATAAACGAGCCCGTTTACCATTTCTAGCCTATTACAACATATAATTAAGTAAAGAAGAGCTTCTATGATTCGTAGCCGAGCTTATTGTTCGATTCTAATATTTTGAGGATAACAATATCCTCGAAGCGAGGCTCTCCTACAGATTTGGAGCTTCCATTGTTCAAAAAAAATATTTTGAGCGCTAACACCAATCTCCATAATGTGTGATCTTTGATTCCTAAGGTGAGATCTTGGAATCTTGTTCATCTGAACTCTAATATTGCTTTGTGTTGATTTTGAGTTCTTGATCTTGGTCTTTATTATGTTGTAGGCTTGTTCCTTCATGCTATGTGATCTTTGATCTTTAGCATTTGTCATTGTCTTTCGACTTCGTCTTTGATTCCGAGATCTCTAAATCTTTTCCTTGTATGTCTTTGCCGTCTTTGCCATCTTGCGATCTTGTGTCTTGACCAACATGCTCATACTTTGTATCATCTTGAAAGCTTGCTACAATCTCCCTTGATAGACTGATATTCATAAAGGGCAAAACTTCTCCACTCTCACAGTCTCCATACTTAAAAGATCTTTAGTATCTTGTATATCGGTCCTCAATTATGCATAACTTGATCAACTATGCATAATTTAGGAAGAACCACGCTATGTCGGGTAAATCATCCCCCTTAAAATGCTTGATAATTGGGATAAATGTTTGGGTCAAGCTTTCGGAAGGAGAAAATATTTTTATCCTTGCTACGGATTCTTGTAAAAGTAACCTTACTCCTATTGACTGCATGGAGAGTCTCATGCGAGTCATTGTGACCGAGTCATCCCGAAGGGAAAATACCAATGGTATTGTTCGGAACGAGTGTGTCCAGGAAGGAGTAAAGTCTAATTCGTGATAATATAAGATCGACGGTTGTCGTAAAGACATGTGTCGAGACCAAGTGTGGACGGTGTGTTAGTGAGCGAAGGTAGATTTAAGCTATCGAGGGTGTGAACCCGATACCGACACTGAGAAGGGATCATTTTGAGAATATAAAGTTCCTAAGGTGGGTGGAAGCTAAGGTGTTTAGCTCTGAGGTTGCAACTGAGAAATAGAGAAGACTTCTTCCCCCGAAATGGAAAGTAGTGATAGTATAGTTGTAAATGTACCGGGAATCGTCGAGGATTAGAATAAGGCACTAAGCGAGCCCTGACTTAAAAGTTAGGTGTAGTGGTCCTTACTCCTTGACGTGATGACTTAGTGTGCGTATATAAGGGCGAAAAGATTGGAGATTCCAGCCGAATGGCGACATCCGTTTCCATCATGGAGGAGCAATCAAAGTAGCTAATGCCTTAAGTCGAACGGTATTGAATTAGGAATTTACGTAATTGTCTCAACTTGATTAGTTGAGTCATCTAAGGATTTCATGTGATGTGTTGTGACCAAGTCGACTATGCTAGTCGCGATACGAAAACGTTGGAATTTTGATTTTTTATCAAACGAGCAACGAGCCCATGATACTCAATTGTTTTCTTGATTGTTTTTTAATTGTCTTTCGACAATATGAGTTTTCTAGCGGGATTATCGCCGCCTAATTATGTGAAAAATGTGCTTTATGTGCTATGTGCTTTGAATGTTAATAAGCGCTTTTGTCGCTTTTGTGTAGCCCATGATATGGCGTAGGATGTGAGCGAATGGGTATATTTTCCCGGGGCTCAGTAAAAGTTCAATTAGACGGGTGCGCACACCCAAAAGGTCTTCTGTGAACATGAATTGGTATCCTGAAAGTCTATAGTCATTCGTGGTAAGATAAACCGCAAGCATGACTATTGTTGTTTAGGACTTAACCATAATTAAGTCAGAATTATTATCGATTACGGCTTGACGATTAGCAAGCATGATCATTTTTTGTTAGGATTTAGTTGTGATTAAGTTAGGACTATTGTCGGAATGAATTAACTATTTATCAAGCATGGTATAATGTGGATTGGATCAGTTTGGGTAATTCTTAACCACATGTCGTGGTCATATTTGCTAAGGCTTCTTAGTAAGCAAGCATGGTTATTTTGCTAAGGCTTTATAATAAGCAAGCATGATTGTTGCTAAGTGTGATAATGAACAACTGCGATAAAGTGCCTAAGTAAAGCTAGGTCGGAATGCGAAGTCATCGCGAAATGACGAATATGTGATTTTGTGCTTATGTGATTTTATGTGTCAGTGTTATCATGCGTTTGATGGGGTCATATGTACTCTGGAATATTTTCGCAACTAGTGGTACATTATTAAATGAGTATTTTTTTTTTTGATGATGACGTACGATTGGGTGTTGGTTAGCTACATATGTTTTGGTTTTAATTAGCGATGTGTGCTTTGTTTTGTTGGAATGATCACCAAACTGATATTTGGGTTGATCCTTCGTTTGAAGTCTTTCGTTTAACAACGACGTAATTTATGTCTTCCCGGATATGATCCGTGGCGTATTTTTTCTCTTGTGATAAAGAGCGATTGTGATTATATTTTGATCTCACTGGTATACATTACCTTTTGTTTTTTTTGACTTTCCGTCTAGAATCGTCAAGGCGAGTATTATAACGCGTGATTTTTACGTTTGAGCACGCGAGACCGTTTAATAATGAGGAAAGCGTCTCACTGCAAGCGAAAGTAATATGAGTAAGAAAGGACGAGCACCGGGACGGCGCTCCCTTAAGGTGGGTGGAATGTGTTGGGAATTAAATGTCTTCATACTTAGTACTGTCAAGCCAAGAATTAGTACTGCTCAAGTTACAACTGTCAGTACTAACCAGTTAGTACTGCTAGAGTAAGTTAGTTCCGCCAGTACTAACTTAAGACTGTTGAAGGACTTAAGACTGCTGGATGGAGATTAAGACTGCTAAAGTGATAAAGACGTGTCAAGAGATTTGTATTGACTTATTCAGAGTATATTCTATTTAGTTAGAAAGATACGTATAAGATTAATATTATAGAAGATTTGTAGTTATCTTGTAAAGTACTCCTTATTGTATAAAAGGAGATCCTAGGTTATGGTGTTATATACAAGTTTTGATATATAGCTTCAAGGTTGTAAACCCTAGTTCTACACAGAGTACTCGTATTATTGATAATAATAATATTGGAGCTTTTCAGTAATATCATTGTTCATACAGTTTACTGTTTCATTAATATTCTTCTAAGTATTAAAGAGTAGATTCCGCATACTCTTTAGTATTAACAAAGTTTCTAACATAGTTTTTTTGGATTTATCCAAAGTAAATTAACCTTTACAAGCTAAGAAATCGATCTTAAGTTGGAGTCAACAGAATGTAACAACTCGAGTTTTACAACGCATATGACGATCGCGAATTCGACGTCATAAATATTATTTTATAAGTTTATGTGAACGAACGCCGACATTTAAAATTTTATTTGACATGAATAATTATTTTCGTATTTTATTACGAACGGAATTTGGAAATTTCTATTTTGGTCGTTTCGCGAGTCAACGTTTGACCGCGCGATCGTTAAAATGTTTTAAGCATCGTAAAAATTCACAACGCGTCTCGTTATTATTTTTATGATCGTAAATTATTATTTTTACTAAAGTCGTCCTTGTTCCTTTTCCTTGGCCTAACTCGCGGTTAACATTTACGTTTTATTTAATTGTGTACAAATGTCACTTTATATTTAAAATGTTTACAAGGAATTTACAAGTAATAAAATTCAAAAAAAAATAAAAAAAATATTTATGCATGCCTATGACTAATAGCCGCCGGCTATGGACACACACACACTCCAAATCTTTGTTTTTCCCATGTAGAAATGATTACAAGTAATGGTTACTTCCCAAGGTTATCAAAACTCTTATATAATCACAAGTAAAACCATAGATCAAAAAGGTTTTTCTTTCTCCCTCTTGCTCTTGTTCGACCGGATACAACAACACAAATACACAAACCATTTTCAAGTTTTGATCCTTTAAATCCATGTTAACCTCACTCAAAAATAATTTAGATTGATAAAGAATCAAGTTTTAATTTGTTTCCTCCTTCCCTCCTTTCCTTTGGGCTCGGACGAACATACAAGACAAACACCGTTGGTGTTTGTAAATTTTCTAGCAACCAAATATTGTTTAGAAGATGTATTTAAGATCGTCTATAAAAGAAAAATAAACACGCATTAAGGTTTATGCATGGTTTGAATTTTGTTAAAATTAGTGAAAGTCTTCATAGCTCTTCATTTTGAGAACGTAAGAGCTTACAGACTGTCTTTCTTCCTGTTTGCAAGAGTGAAAGTATTTCGCTGTCTGAAGAAGTTCCTGCTCTGCTTGTTGAGCAAACAAAGTTTTCAACTCCTGTAACATCTCATAGGCACTAAGGTTTTCCAGATTTTGTTGGATATCTGGTTCCATGGTCATAAGCATGAGTCTAGCAATTTCTTTTGATCCTTTAACCCATGCAGCATAAGCTGCAAGAGCTTCTGGAGCAACTTGTTGACCAGCTTGAGCTGGGACATGAGCATGAGGAATTGGCTGCTCTAGGTAATCCAACTTATCCTCAACTAATAGTAGAATCCTAAGTTGTCGGTACCAATTAATAAATTTGGGTCCAGTTACTTTTTGTTTCTCGAAGAAACCCCTGAAAACCGAATTGTTAACAACCGAGGTAGTCATCTACAATCAGAAAAAGTTGACATAATTAGTATTGTCGATAATTAAATTCTTAAAAGAATTAACTACCCAATTAATTACTAATAATACTAAGATCCAACTTGACCTCCCATTTATTACCGGAGGTCTGACCAACGTGTAAACAAGTAGGGCAAGAGGTAAGCGACGAGCGTTAATTGCACAGAATGCAACTCTTAGTTTTATGAGACTTATGACATTAGTAAATCTTACAGCAATGTCAAATGCATATTTTGTCTCATCTTATGCCTCGGTCCGAGTCTGCCAGGTAACCTCGATTTTAAGTCGAGAACCAAAACATGAACAGCGAAAATTGACATAGATCTGACCTATGAAAAAATTCGCCATGGGTTGGAAAAGCCTTAAGGACTGACCAGAGAGGTCAAACCAAGTGCATCGAGTTTCTTTATTCTTGCAGGCAAAAGACTTAAAATATCACATAGGGTAATACGTAAAATTGACAAAATCGTGTACAAGAAGCATGCAAAACATCTTGTAGCACAAGTTAAGAAAACATTTTGTTAACCTTTTTGGTATATACATTATTTTGTCAAATGTTCTCAGTAGCTCCATTTTAGACGCACAAAGAAGCGGAGAAACAGGTCAGCACGAAGCATATTAAAAACCTGACTTCTTTTGGGGAGCCTGAGCAACCCGCCTTAAACTTCTCTTATAGTTTGTCTATAATGGGTGAGCCGAACTTCTAATTGACTAATGATGTATTAATGTTAAGAAAACTCTTTGTTAACATTAGTTTTATATTTGCCAATATCGCGAGAAGCGTTACAAATTGATCAAACCCTATATTGTACTTCTGCATGTGTCCGAAGACACAAGTTATTTCAATAATTCTCTCATATGCCGAAGCATGTAGTGGAGCGGGAGAAGATTAAAGATCAATTTAACCCTAGAAGTTCACTAAAGCCATGGTCAATTAAGCAATGGTGCAGTAGTGATTCATCATATGATAAAAGCATATAAAACTAAAATTATACAAGAAATCAAATTTATAGTTTAATGTCCATATTAATTTTGTCCAAAAACCCCAGTTTCACAAATAACACATAATTGGTCACAATGAGTATGCTTACGTGTATAATATCAAACATGTTCAAACCAAATTTCTCTTTAAGTATTAGTCCGTTTTTAGAGTTTCATAAAGTCCATTTGCAAATATAGAGCAATCACATGGCATATCACATATAAGCAATTAAAACAGACAGAAAAATGGTGTAGAAGTGAAGACAAACTCTTATATTGAAACAGTAATCATATAATGCCTCGAGTTCTCAAAAGAGTCTTCCCCAAACGGAGGACCAAAAGATTCTCACTAGGTTTTCTGCTAAAGTGCCTAGATCGCCACAGCCATCATATAGCATGATTGCGTGAGTCTTAAGACCGAGATAAAGAATAGAATAACATGACAACTTAATTAACTTTTAATTTTAATCTATTCTTCTTATTAACAAGTAACTTAGGTTTAGATTCTAGGTCTTTATTTATTCTTTATGGCAAGAATTGCATGTTGTTGCCATAATTTTCCAATAAAACAATAAATAAACGTTTTCTC
The DNA here is from genome assembly GCA_026074375.1 of Tanacetum coccineum. Lineage (NCBI taxonomy): Eukaryota > Viridiplantae > Streptophyta > Magnoliopsida > Asterales > Asteraceae > Tanacetum > Tanacetum coccineum. The sequence continues at coordinate 22,641 of BQNB010039601.1, forward strand.
ATGCAGTCCTAGCGTGTTTAATTCGTGTGTAACCCATAAACACCAAACGAGGATAACTCGTGATGCCACTGTTGGGATTTAATAACTAGTTAACTAATAACTACGAGTACGCAGCGGATATGGATCGAGTTTAGCATATATGATTAACACACAATAAACATAAGAAAACTAACCTTCGATGAACGACTTGAATGAATCAAACGAGAACTAAACCTTTGAAACTAGTGGATAAATTTCCACCTCTATGGTTGCTCACACAAACAAGTCCAACGAGCACTACTAGATGCTAGTCTTGCTTCACGTATATCCCAAACAACTAGTGTAAGATCTTGCTTCCCGAATCAAGTACCAAATCCAAGCCCTAAGACCTGAACCGAAAATCAGAAAGCGGATATATGGTTTCCACCGAATTCGGTTCAACCGAATTTCACCAAACAGAACCGAAAATCACCAAAGTTAAAACCTAGACGTTAACCCTTTCAGAACCTATAAACCAAAGCCTTAACCTCCTGTGAACCTTGTGGGATCGAATCACACCTAGAAAACCCCTTTTGGGTTTACCAAAAATCAACAGAAAAGAAAAAGGGGAACCGAAAATCTAAAAACCCTAATTAGGGTTATGAGTGATCGGCTTATTATTTGAGAGGAGAGGGGAACTGATTTTTCTGAGTTATTAGAGTTGTGTGTGTCGTCTGTTATGAGCTAGGGTGAAGGGCTTTTATAGCCTTGAAACCCTACTCATGATAAGACTTGGAAAACTCAATTGTATCCTTATCAATACTCTTTCTCTTCTCCTTATCTCATTGAAATGTACCTAGACACTCTCTAGAACCCTCTATGGCCGGCTACTTCACTTAGGCTCCATAGGGTTTGTGTCTTGTCATTGTTAGTCCTTTGGTTTACAATTTAGAAACTTACGCGAAGTATAAACGCACTTTAAGTGTTTAACGTGTGTGCCCCCAATAGACTCACACATTTCTAGTCGTATAATAGCTAATCCAACTAACATAATCCAATAACTATGAGCTAAATACAAACGAAGGTAACCAACTTTAGTTCATTCTCTTTTTGGGTAAGCCAGATTTATAGCTGGCCCAAATTAGAATCCATACCAAATTTGGTTTTGGTTATTTTTTATTCAGATATCCTTATAACTTTTATAGCACAATGTCTTTTTGAAAGTATACTCGCTTAGAGTAGTAGATGGATGTGGCTACCTATTCCAGTAATATAGTGTGTGACCTCTAACACTTTTCTTTTACTTAAGTATGTTGTCTTGCTTGCATACAAACATTGATTGTCTATTTTAGGGATGAAAGCAAGTCGTTATGGTGTCAATTATGCAGAATGGATAGTGACCATGCATTGTTCGAATAGGTTAGTAAAAATGTAGTTTGTTGCAACAGTTCTAGAGGTACTGCTGATTAAAGCCAAGAGTGAAAAACCTATGTGTTATCGATTAAGCCATGAAAGCTAATCGTGATATTGAACATTATACAATTTAAATAGTTGACTTGACATGACCTAAATTTAACATTATTTCAAAAAAAAGCATCGGATATTACAAATTACTATATATATCAAAAGTTCAAAACTGATCACATACCACGTCGTATGTGTCATGGGCCAAAATTTGCATCATGGGCTCAGCTGTTTTTTGGGCTCCCAGTTTGGGCCGACCCATTTGCCTTTTTTTTTACTTAATCAATATTTGTGGCGCGAGTATAATAACGTGGAACATACAAGTAGGCAATATTTAAAAAAAAGTAGCCGGCACAAAATAGGAAAAAAAATATATTTAGAAAACGTACCCTCAACTTTTATCTATTTACGACTTAACACATATCTAACGATCCATTCAGATCAAAAAATATCTGCGGAAAGATCTTCGAATTGCGAACAAAACGAGACCAATATTGTAATGCTTCTGAACGAGTTGTTGAAAAGAAATGCTCAGTGAAATAAAATACATGCGTTGAATACAAGTCAGCCCCGTCGCAACGCGCGTGCACATTCTCACTCAATATTCGTTCAAAATCGATTCGCAAAAAATTATGCCCCGCCGCAACGGTTACCCAATATAAAATTTATTAGTCAACATGAACATTTACCCAATATAAAATTTATGTGCTAACTTTAGATATTTGTGTTTCTGGCTCTTGGTGCTTATAAAGTTAAAATCAAATAGTTCATGCCAAATATAATTAAACATAAGCAATTGCATTATTGTATGTATCATGAGGTCGTGCGATTACTTCGATATTTTGTAAGTTTAGGTATTGCAATAATTTTCTTCAAGTTGGATAAATGAATTTGATATGCAATATGGTATTTGGTTACGAAGATGTTTTTTTTCGCATAGAGGCCTATGATTATTTATAATAGACAAACAAATAAATTTTGATTGACATTTAGCTACATAATATTGAGATTAAAATAAAAGGTTTAACATTATTTTTGGGAAAAGTAAGATGGTTTATAGACATACAATATAGATTACTAACTACAAATCATGATTTTGTACTATTACTTGACTAAAAAAGTCTATCACATTATTGTCTTTCGATTTAAGAATGCAAAGTTAAATTAAAAAAGCCTAATTAGTAAATTCAAATTTTTGTGGGTCATATGATTCGAAACTAATGTCCACCCACATTAGTTGTTGATCTTGGCTAATGGCATCCTTGGTATCTTACAACGTGCTATCTAAAATTTTAACTTCAAGCATTTATTTGAATAGTGCACTTATTAGCAAAAGTGGTTTTGTTATCAGTTTATAATTTGACCACATATAGATTTGTGTTGTATTATGGAATCTAATATATCTTTTAAATTGCTGTTGGCTTTTATTAATAAAAATTATAATATAGTTTGTTGTTTTCCCTTTATAAACACGTTTTCACAAGTACAACTACTTTACAGAAAAGAACTTCATCGGGCAAAGCTGTAAACGCAATAGAAACACTAAGTCAATGGGCAACATGGCTGCAGGAAGTTAACAAAGTATCACACCTGGTATGCACACTTCTGCAAGTTCTATGAGAAATGAATTCAGTTTACCGTAGGTTGCAATGTGAAAAAAGTGCAATTTGGACCCATCTGCTTATAAGTGGGACAATTTGTACTTTATTTTGTGACGAAAGGGTTAAATGGGTACTACTAAACTCATTTGTTTTTAATTGCCTAGCAATTGTTTCTTAATCAATTCTAATCAATGTTGTGGTGTTTTCACTTGTCTAGCACGACATGCTTCACTTTTTTTTACGAGACGGATGATGCAGTAACTTCAGCCTTGTGGGTAAGTTAGGATGCAACCCACATATATAAAATCCATAAAATATAGTTTTATGTGTCTTAATTTGTGATGTTGTGCGGGTTGGACTACTTGAAGTATGATGCATGTTTCAATCTTGGCATCAAGCTGATTGAGAGGTTCGACTTCAATATTTAAGTATCTTTAGTATTTTATGAAGAAAATATTGTTATTTAGCATTATTTCATATCATAAAGATATACACACCAGTGAGGGATGATTTGAAATTCAACTGGACTTAATATCTTTTATTTTCTTTGTCAATGGTAATTAATCGGTTTTTTCCATTTCCAGATTTTAATTTATCTCTTATGAGCCATTTTTTTACTAATATGGAAGGGGTGAAGATGATCATGCTCTATGGGGAGGTGGTGTTGATATTTGGTAATAGTTGGAGAACAACAAATCAATGAAGACACTTGGACAAGGTTCAAACCATTTCAACAACTATAAAACAGTTAACAAACAAATGTAATATATTTACCAATTAAATATGTATTTTCTTAATTTGCAGCATGGCTTCAATTGTTGATCTAAATGAAATAAATGTAGTGAATCTTGGTTTATACTTTATACATGTGTAGGCACATGCTTCTTATATCTCTTTGATGTGAGAAACATGACTGGAGAAGCATTTGAAAATTTAAGCAATTAAGAGGTCATTGTTGCAAACCAAGGTAATCTGTTATTTGATTTTTTTTCTTATGATTTTAGGTTTTTGTAATTTATCTTAATTTATATTTTCATACTAAGAGTTCATGAATTATCGATTGTTGCTTTCATCTCAACTTGCAGTTTCTGATAAAAAAAACTTATACCAATTTTCTTGATGCAAAAGACGTCATAATGTGTGAGGTCTCAAGTTCAATTCGTGCTAGGTGCAAACAACCTAAGTTGCACGGGGACGGAAACGGGGACGGGGACGGGTACCGGGAAACGCCAACATCTTAAAATTCAAGAAACGGGTACGGCGGGCAGGGACGGAACTTGAACACATTTGTCGGAGGGGCCAAAATATGAAATACATATTTTAGGGGGGCCAAACTATAAAACCTTAATATTTTGCACAAATAATGACTAACATTATATAGTAAATGGTACTTGAGAGTAAACTTTTTGGGGGGACCACAACCCCCTTGGTCTTATTGAAGTTCCGTCCATGACGGCGGGGAAACATCTATGTGTTTTATAATATTTTAGTATATGGCAAATTGTCATCAAAAAAAATATTACAAAACATTCAAAATATCCAAACAAATACTACTCACAATCATAAATTAAAAACTCTTAAACATCAAATTATCTTCCCAAAAAACATTTAAGTAAAAAAAACATCAATTAGTCGTGTATTCCTCGAAGAAAAAAACTCTCTCCTCGTCATAACATGTAGCCAAGGTTATAAACTTATAATTGGGTTGCTTCTCATTTCACGAGGTGCATGCACAGGTCTAGTCTTAGTTGTTCAAAACTTTAAATGCCATTATCCTTTCATTGTCAAGCTAGCTTACATCTCTTTTTCAAAGGAAAACAGAAAAGATCAAGCCCTATTATTTTTATCATTTATAATTCTTGAAAAGATAAACATAATACAAATAGCAATACCTTAGAGTGTAAAACCATTAAAACCTTTTCATACAATTTAACTGATATACAACTATACAAGGCTTACAAGCAATATATAAATTATTAGATCATACAATTGTATGTTTTTAATGATATAAAATCAATCAATATTAGTTGAGACCTCACACATGAAGCGTTTGACAAGATGAAGAGCCATGAGTTATGAGTTCTGGAGGGTTTTAATTACGTAGGTTAATTAAAATAAAAGACTTTTAGTTAATGGGCCATATGAAATGTGGGTTTTTGGGCCGAAAACGTTTCCCCAAATGTTTCCTAAATAAGAATCCGCGTATCATAATTTTAGAAACGTTTCCCCTTTTCCTGGGGACGTTTCCCCGGCGTTTCCCCTAGGGACGGATCCAGAACACTAAGTCATCAGGTGCGCATAAATTTTTTAACGAGTATAAAAGGTTTTGATCAGGGGTGACTAAAACCAAACCCCGAACCAAAAGTTATATTTGGTCTTTTCGGTTTCTGGTTTTTTGCTGTTAAGTTTTTGATTTTTTCATTGGAGGGTTATATTTTCTACAAGTTTGAAATCTCGTTTACAAATAGTTATTGCATGAATTTGGACAGTTATTTAATATATAAAGATTTGAGGTAAATACAGTTATTATGGTATCAAAATCGTCTAATGGCTTTTTATGGACTAAAGCGAAAATATGAAATGAGACATTTTCAACAATAATTTTTTGTTGTCAATTTAAGTAATTTAAGAGACTTGTTAATAACTAGTTATGTCACAAATTTGGCTATCCGAAATTTGCGATGACGGTTTATGTTAGACCCATTATTTTAGCTAAGTTTTTTCAATTCATATATCCGAAATTCTTGATAAAAGTTTTATATATCCGAATACCCAAAATTTCGAATTAAGTAATATTTACGTGACACAAAAATTTTGGACCGGCTTCATTTCGAAAAAATCAGGAACTTTTACAAAAAAATCATTATCCCCCTAGGCCCGCCCCTGGTTTCCCCACTTTTCCCCGCATTTCCCCGTTTCCCCGCGTTTCGAAAACGTCATACGGCATCCCGGCGGAGTTTCTGTGCATCCTAACAAACAACCTTATGTGGCCACGCCAACCTCCTGAAAAGATAGGGCTTTACCTGGTTTGAGTCTATGTGGCGGTGGGCTCAAACCCCGTGGATTAGTCGGCCAAAAGGTCGGAAACGATGGTTACCAAAAAAAATTTTAAAAAAAGACGCCATTCTATAGGGAAAAAAAGTTACCTATGTTAATCATGATAAAAAAAAATCCTTACTTTACAATAGCTAGACTTCAATGAAATGTATAACACATGCCTCTTACATGATGGACATCAAGTAGCTTTGCAACCACATAGGTATGTATATCTAATAACTCTCGATTCATCATCCTAAATTACAACATTTTTATTGAAATAATTCTTCTATTATTGGTGGTGTTAGTATTGGTATGATTTAAGAGAAAAGGAGGCTTAGATTTATGGATTTACTGGGCAAATTGATTCCCTTCAAAAGTTATTCACGGAACATGAGAAGGAGATGATCAATCATCAAAGCTTGACTGATTGGTTAGTTTACTAATTACTACTTTCACCAAAATTTGGATATAGAGGAATACTTACTTTTATCAATTCTACATACTACGTATAATATATGGACTAGCAGAAGACACATCAAGAGCCAGAGAACATGATATTATAGTATTACACATTATAGAATTTAAACGACGTAGTATTTGACCCATTTCACTATTCATTTTAAGCACTGTAGCACTGTAGCTACAGTGCTACAGTGCTGGGCCAAAAAAGCCCAAAAAATTTAGCCCAAAAATTTGGGCCGGCCCAATTAGTTTTTTTTTTTTTTTTTAAATTTGTTGGCACAAAATAGGGAGGAAAAAAATGTTACAAAAGTACCGACGCATTCAGATAAAAAAATATCCGCGGTAACATTTCCGAATTGACTTAAACAGGCCCAAAAATTTGGGCCGGCCCAATTAGTTTTTTTTTTTTTTTTTTAATTTGTCGGCACAAAATAGGGAGGAAAAAAATGTTACAAAAGTACCGACGCATTCAGATAAAAAAATATCCGCGGTAACATTTCCGAATTGACTATACTGAAAAAATAAACCCGCACTATTAAATATGACACATTTGAGAATTTAAACGACTTAGTATTTGACCCATTTCACTATTCATTTTAAGCACTGTAGCACTGTAGCTACAGTGCTGGGCCAAAAAACCCAAAAAATTTAGCCCAAAAATTTGGGCCGGCCCAATTAGTTTTTTTTTTTTTAAATTGTTGGCACAAAATAGGGAGGAAAAAAATGTTACAAAAGTACCGACGCATTCAGATAAAAAAATATCCGCGGTAACATTTCCGAATTGACTTAAACAGGCCCAAAAATTTGGGCCGGCCCAATTATAAAAAAATACCCGCGGTAACATTTCCGAATTGACTATACTGAAAAAGTAAACCCGCACTATTAAATATGAGACCGACAAAATAAACTCGCACAAAATTAAAGGGAAAAAAAAAGAATTAATGACACACAACAACGCGCGAAAAATTAGTGCCTCGCAGTAACGTGCAGGAAAAAATAAACTTACATTATTAAACATAAAAAAAAACGCGAAAAAACAAATAAAATATGTTTGAACCGTATACTGAAAAACAAAACCCGCACAATTAAATAAACACATTTGAGAATTTAAAACGACTAGTTATTTGACTACATTTCACTATTCATTTTTAAGCACTGCAGCAATCTGAGCTACAGTGCTGGCCAAAAACACCCAAAAAATTCTTAGCACCAATAAATTTGGGCCAGGCTTCGGCCCAAATTTAGTTTTTTTTTTTTTTTTAAATTGTATGGCACAAAATAGGGATTGAAAAAACCTGTTACAAAAATACTCGAGACGCATCAGATAGAAAAAATATCCGCTGAAAACATTCAAATTGACTTAAACAGGCCCAAAATTTTGGGCCAGCCCAATTAGTTTTTTTCTTTTTCTTTGTAATATTTGTCGGCAAAAATAGGAGGAAAAAAATGTTACAAAATACCGACGCATTCAGATAAAATAAAATTCCTCCGCGTATACATTCCAAGTTGACTTAAACATCCCAAAAATTAGGGCCGCCCAATATTAATAAAAAAATACACGCGGTAACATTTCCGAATGACTATACAGAAAAAGTAAACCCCACAATTCAAAATAAGAGACCGACAAAATAAACGCGCACAAAATATAAAGGGAAAAAAAAAAGAATTAATAGAACACACAACAACGCCGAAAATAATTCTTCTATTATTGGTGGTGTTAGTATTGGTATGATTTAAGAGAAAAGGAGGCTTAGATTTATGGATTTACTGGGCAAATTGATTCCCTTCAAAAGTTATTCACGGAACATGAGAAGGAGATGATCAATCATCAAAGCTTGATTGATTGGTTAGTTTACTAATTACTACTTTCATTGTTCCAAAATTTGGATACAGAGGAATACTTACTTTTATCAATTCTACATACCAAAGTATAATATATGGACTAGCAGAAGGTACATTACTGGTGCACATGCATTGAGACCAAATTATTCAATATCTATCTTTCTTTTTAAACTATTAATTCTTAAAAATGTTTTCTTCGTTCGTTATGTATGAATCTGAATGACATGAGTTTCGCTTAATCTATGTTTAGATCAAATTATAATGTACGCCTTCTTTATTCTCAAAATAGAATATATCAAAAATCCTTAGTGAAGTTGTATCATATAATGTAGGAGGAAAAAATTGTTACAAAAGTACGACCCATTCAGATAAAAAAATATTCGCGGTAACATATCTGAATTGCCTTAAACACCAGGCCCAAAAATTTGGTCGTCCCAACTAGTGCTTTTTTATTCTTTTTTTAAAAAAAAATTTAGTCGGCACAAATAGGGAGGAAAAAAAAGTTACAAAAGTACCGACGCAATCATATAAGAAAAAATATCCGCGGTGAACATTTTCCAATTGGACTTAAGACAAGGCCCAAATTATTTGGGCCCAAAAGCCCAAAAATTTGGGCCGGCCCAATTAAGTTTTTTTTTTTTTTTTTTTTAATTTGTTGGCACAAAATAGGGAGGAAAAAAATGTTACAAAAGTACCGACGCATTCAGATAAAAAAATATCCGCGGTAACATTTCCGAATTGACTTAAACAGGCCCAAAAATTTGGGCCGGCCCAATTAGTTTTTTTTTTTTTAATTTGTCGGCACAAAATAGGGAGGAAAAAAATGTTACAAAAGTACCGACGCATTCAGATAAAAAAATATCCGCGGTAACATTTTCGAATTGACTTAAACAAGCCCAAAAATTTGGGCCGGCCCAATTATAAAAAAATACCCGCGGTAACATTTCCGAATTGACTATACTGAAAAACTAAACCCGCACTATTAAATATTACACATTTGAGAATTTAAACGACGTAGTATTTGACCCATTTCACTATTCATTTTAAGCACTGCAGCACTGTAGCTACAGTGCTGGGCCAAAAAACCCAAAAAATTTAGCCCAAAAATTTGGGCCGGCCCAATTAGTTTTTTTTTTTTTTAAATTGTTGGCACAAAAATAGGGAGGAAAAAAAATGTTACAAAAATACCGACGCATTCAGATAAAAAAATATCCGCGGTAACATTTCTGAATTGACTTAAACAGGCCCAAAATTTTGGGCCGGCCCAATTAGTTTTTTTCTTTTTTCTTTTAATTTGTCGGCACAAAATAGGGAGGAAAAAAATGTTACAAAAGTACCGACGCATTCAGATAAAAAAATATCCGCGGTAACATTTCCAAGTTGACTTAAACAGGCCCAAAAATTTGGGCCGCCCAATTATAAAAAAATACCCGCGGTAACATTTCCGAAATGACTATACTGAAAAAGTAAACCCGCACTATTAAATATGAGACAGACAAAATAAACTCGCACAAAATTAAAGGGAAAAAAAAAGAATTAATGACACACAACAACGCGCGAAAAATTAGTGCCCCGCAGTAACGTGCAGGAAAAAATAAACTTACATTATTAAACATAAAAAAAAACGCGAAAAAACAAATAAAAAAAAAAAACTTTATTATCCCCCTCCTTTTTTTTTGCCAAAAAAAAAAAAAAAAAACTATTAAACATGAGACCGAAAAATAAACCCAAAAAAAAAAAATTAATGCCTCACAACAACGCACGGAAAATTAACGCCCGCAGCAACGCGCGGTTAATCTTGCTTGTTATCTACATTACTGGTGCACATGCATTGAGACCAAATTATTCAATATCTATCTTTCTTTTTAAACTATTAATTCTTAAAAATGTTTTCTTCGTTCGTTATGTATGAATCTGAATGACATGAGTTTCGCTTAATCTATGTTTAGATCAAATTATAATGTACGCCTTCTTTATTCTCAAAATAGAATATATCAAAAATCCTTAGTGAAGTTGTATCATATAATGTACTAGTTTCAAGGCCCGCCCGTTAGGCGAGGAGCTTTAAGGTATTGTTAGAATAAACATTTATATTTTGATACTTGTTCGTTATAGTTTTTAGTTGTTCCAACTACTAAGTGGATGCTAACAGTATGTCATGCTCTAACTACTAAGTGGATGGTAAGCTAAACAACATATAGTGTGATCCTTTTTTTTAGAACTGCATTTGCAGTTTAAATAATAGAAGATGTTGTCCTTTGAATACATTTATGGAAGCTCCCGTTCCATTTGACTTCTTACTTTTTCTTCACTTTTGACTAACACAAGTTTAATGAATTGGAAGTTATAGTTGTCACTGAGCGGTTCTTTAACATGCTAAAAAAATTGCAGTGAAGGTTTAGTTTACATTTTCAAATCTGCAGTTGCCCTAAAGCCATGAAATCCAAGAGGAATATTCAAGAATCTAGGAACTTCGAGTCTTGCCACAACTGCATTTGTCTCTCTAATCTTCTTGGCATCCAAAATCACCAGGTAACACAATTGTTCTCATACTGCATACTTCAAATAAGTTGCCATTTTAATATTTGTTTATCCCTCAAAGTTAGTTATACTTGGAGTAGAAAAAAAGCCATGACTACCACTGTGGTTTCTTTACAACACTAATGTTCTCATCGGTACCAATTGCAACATCATAAATGTCAATTAATGCACATAAACATTGGATTCATCCAATTTATGCCATCAGCATCACATATATAATCAACAACTTCAAGAATTTAGTCCCTTGTGGAAGTTCATTTGTGGTACTTGCAATGGGTTTAGCTGAACCGAAAACATTTTTTTTTCTCAAAAATTTGTATAAAAAAATGGAAGCGACTGAAAAAAAAGATCAAGGCCTAACAGGGCATCGAAAAATACAGATATGCTCTGGGTTGCTTTTCTTAATTATCTTACTTGTTAATTTCTTTATCAAAGGAGACCCCCAACTGCTGATAGCATAGCAAGTATAAGGGTGAGTATAATACTTTAAAATCAATCAATTATTACTTTCTACGTTGTACTATTTGAAAGAAATGGCACATATTATAATAATGGTTTATTTATTGTTTTATAAAAATTGTGTCAGGATCGATCAGCAAAGAAAAGTGTGTTGCTGAAGAAATGCATGTTTCCATCATAAGGCCGTAACGCAATTATAACTTTTATCAAGTAATGAATTTGTTTCTTCTGAATTTGATCAGCTACATCTCCAGAACTTGTGATCATTTCAAACATGTATGGATCAAGTGGAATACCAACCTATAAAAAACCACATTTCATGATTCAAGAACATATAGACAAGGGAATGCATATACTAATATTAGACACCTTAGAAGAGGAGTCATAGTCTATACTTTTAACCAATTTTAGGTTAACTGATGTAACAAATTTGCAATGCTCAGTAGCTAAATAAGTTTTAAAAATAAATCTCTAACAGGTGTTTGTTTAATTTATACAGTACAAAAGGTAAACATATATTGAAAACCAATAAAATAAGACATGATGATAAATGTAGTCCACTTTAGTGCAGATTAAGAATTTAAGATTAGAAAATAACATTATCGCTTGCAAATACATAAGTGTGTAATAAAGCTTCTATAAACATGCATGTTACACGCTGTAACCAATCAAGATTTTGACAAACATTAGAATAAAATCAATTACACATTGCCAGTTATAATGAGGTTCTGCTTATGTGCTGAGAAATACAATTTAACAATGCTTTATTTTTCAAAAGTCTCTATAGAACAACTTCTACATCCTTACTTTCATCATTATAAGCCCTTTCATATGAAGCGTCATATAAGGTGTACAACTTTCAAACTTTCTAAAAAGTACATTCTACATGCTAAATGATATCTAAAACATATAAACAAAGTAAAAAAAACTAATATATGCCTCAAGACATATAAACAAAGGGATGGGTAACACTTCTAAGTCATTTTTATAATATAGTTCTGAAAATTTTCAAGAAAATTGGAGTGAGAAAGTTGAGAATTAGCACGTGCGACATATGTTAGAGGTGATATTTGATCCACTAATCTGCAGAGAAGCATCCATAAGATCTCACTGTCTTCTGTTGCAAAAAGGAAAGACCTTTTTTATTGTCGCAGTTCCAAAGAATATGTATTGATCTGAGGTCAACGATGCACAAAAAGTATTTACAGCGTTTCTTTGACATGAAGTTCACCAGTTCTAAAATATTAGAATGATTTTAATTAAAAAAATTCAAATGATTAACTGACATGTAATAAATAGCTAAAGACTATACCTCTGAAATTGCAAATCACCCTGGCACCATGGAGGATTCTGACATGTGAATCCACACATGTGACCATAACTTTTCTTGTATTTTGAGAATAGAACTGTAAATATAGACACAAATTTTGATAAAGATATGTGAAGCGGTATGTAAGACATAGCTTGAAAGATATAAATCTAAATCTCCATATTACACTTTATTAATAAAATGCATTACTAAATAAAAGTTGTTTATATTAGGTGGTAACCTGAAAATGAAAAAAGATTCTTAAAGAGTTTTTTAGGAAAAAATATAATGTTTTTATTATGATACAATTGTAACAACTTTCAAGTCGTTTAAAGATATCAAGTAGCAACACAATGAGGTAGAATATCAATAATCACATTAACAAATCAATCAGTAGAGTATCACCTGTGTTTATCTCAGAGACCAAACTTCATACCTGTTGTCATATAATCGTTGTTCGATCATATCCAAAAAAGATTGTCACGATATAATACTTGATCACACCATGTATGAATGCGCTTTTTTCACACGAATCGTATCCTACAACATGAATGGTCAAATCCACATTAAGAAACTTTATAACTAATACAGTAAGTAATCTCATTTTGAGCATAAAATAGTAGCATGATTGAATTTTGGTATTAAATCAGCAAGTTTAGCTTCACATGTGCACTATCCTTTTAATCGTGTCATTGGGCTTCACAACTTTGCCTTTGCCCTTTTTTTCTTGTGGTGCAGGAGTTTCATGTTCACCTGCGCCATCTTCCACGCGTTCATTTTCTTGATTGTTGAAAGATGTAATAGTTGCTTGTAACTTTGCACCATCAGTCCGTTTGACTCTACACAATTCAACTGGATAATGCATGTTGGCGATCCATGATCACAAGTCCTACATCATCATCCTTGAATCAAGTTTAGCAACTTGGTGTTATTATTGTAGAAAGAGGCACACGCCTAAAAAATTGAATGTGGATCCAATAAGAAAAATAGCCAACTGGTTGATGCTTAATCCAATAAGAAAATTCTCAGAGTTATTTATGGTATTATATAGTAGCAGGTTTGAATTACTTATGATATTATAAACCTGTTTACAAGTTGATGCCTTTCAAACTTGTATGTGAGGGGGAAATGTAATAACAGCTTCACGAATTTTTTGTATCTTCAAATGTAGGTTTGAAATGCTCACCATCCTTGGTGCAATATGACAATCATGTAATGATGAAGGTTAGGCACTTCAACACTTTATTTTATTTTCGTAAACTTAATTTGTAGAAAACTAAAAACTTGTTTCATTATGTATTTATGGTAATTAATTTGTATGGATTCAAATGGTAATTCGTTCCATATGGTGAAAGAAGCACTAATGGTAAAAGATGGTAATTAAACTTCTTTCACAACACATAAGTAAATGTATGCATATGGCAATTAATTCATAGAAAACTAAACTTCAACAATAAGTAAATGTAACCAATAAAATGAAGATAGCAGACAACTTTCTTAAAGAACTAATAATATGTGGAGCTATTGTTTTACTACTTTAAGACCTTTTAATATAGTATATACATATACTATATTTGGGTTAAAACTATGTCGTTTTGACCATGCTAGTTGTAGTAGCTACAGTAACCGGCCCATTGGACTCTCACTTTGGGCCGGCCCATTTGACTTTTTTTTTAAGTAGACAATTTTAAAAAAAAAATTGTTCGGCACAAAATAGAAATTTTTTATACAAAATTACTGATTTATTCAGATAAAAAATTATTCGCGCTATGAGGCCCAACACATAAACTCATATAAAGAAAAACTATTAAACATGAGACCGAAAAAATAAACCCGCTAAAAAAAATTGCTCAGCACAAAATAGGAAAAAAAATATAGATTTATTCAAATAAAAAAAGACCCACGACATTACGCCCGCCCAACACATAAGCCCATATAAAAAAACCATTAAACATGAGACCGAAAAAATAAACTCGCACAAAAAAATATATATAAAAAAATTGCTCGGCACAAAATAGGAAAAAAAATATAGATTTATTCAGATCAAAAAATACCCACGACATGACGCCCAACACATAAGCTCATATAAAAAAAACTATTAAACATGAGACCGGAAAAATAAAGCCGCACAAAAAAAAATTAACGCCCCGCATCAACGCGCGGGCAATCATGCTTAAAAAAAACACCCGCATCCATGATAAAAGAAACACCGCCCCGCAGCAACGCACGGGCTACTATGCTTGTTCTACAACTCATGGTTATACCACAGTAACTTTACCTCCATCCTTTTGGACTGTTGGGCTAATTTTGTGGTCCAAAATAGCTTCCACCCAGCTGTCCATTTCATGTCCAAACTCCAAATTTTAAAGTAGAAAATCAAAGATGAAAACCTTTAAAAAGCAGGATCAAATTTAAGTTGATTTGTATATCCCATAGGCCTATGTCATAACTGAATGATTAACAGTACAACACGTTTCTTCAGACTTTTACTACTGCTTAATAGCCTAATGTAGCGCATGCTAAACCCACATGTTTCATTTTTGGACTATGTATTTGTCTACTGCTTTCTACCATCATTTGCTTCTGTTAAAGCCAGTCAACACCACTCCAAATCCAGTTCTCAAAATATGACATGAACTGAAAACACTGTTTAAAAATAAAAGCTATTGTGTGTAGACATTTTGTAAAAATGTACTGGTAAAAGCCAACTAAAATTGGTATTCGTTCCAGCGTATATAGAGACCAAGTTGTTCAATTTACTCAAATATTAATAGCCATCACACATACATAAGTTTGATTGTCAAAAACTGACATCTGACATGGTTCTTTTAATTTTTTGGCTTTCTTCAATTAGATGTGTCTATGGGTCGAGACAAGTCAAATAGTAGGGAAGATCCACCTGCCTTGAGCCCTTGAGAAACTATTCAATTCCCGAGTTTAAGCTTCACTATTTAAAAAATGTTAGAATGAAACTGAACTTTAATCTATTCTAATGGTTTAGGGATAGTATTACATCATTCAACATTGCTGTTGTTATGGGCTTCTCTTTCCTCTCTTGTCTATAGTTGGATTTATATACTCGTACTTTTTACATACTAGGATTTATATACTCGTACTTTTTTACATACTCATACCTATTATCCCGAACATACAAATTTGATATAGTAACAGCAGATAGCATTTTATTTTGTTGCTCAAGGAATAGCACGTTGTGGCAAGATCTTAAGACTTTTTTTAAATTGCTTTTGATTTCTTTTGTTTGGTACTAGTAAGAAAACAAACAAATCATAGAGCCTAAGTGCCTAACGTATGTGAATCATGCTTACTAAAACCAATGTATGTTAATAGCTTACCCATAGGGTTGTTGGATAATAACTTTTTCATAAAGTGCCTTTTCCTCTCTTGTCTTTAATTGGGGTTGCGCTTGGTGATAATTATGGTAAAAAAATACGAGATTATGTGAAATATAGGTAAATTGAAGTAATTCACCTATGATATGATGCATTGATGCCGGCTAATTTCAAGTAAATTATTTCTTTTTACGACCTCGCACATTAAGGAAGTAGTTTGCCTATATGTAACGGGCGGAGATGTAAGATTCACCCTCATCCATTGTAATTAATTGTTTTTTAGTGTAATAAAATTTAACAGGGAAACACTTTACCCAAAAAATATATGGTGCTATACGACAAAATTTAATTAACGACATCGTCGAATAAAGAAAAAAAAAGAAAAATGCTAAATATAGCCCTCATAGAGCTATAAATTAAGTGTTAAGAACATGCTTATTCGGTTTGTACCATTATAATAAACTACCAATTCCTTACGAATAACTTCTTTCAACCAACTAAATATTACTACTATATTTACATGTTTTCTAACTAAATAAAATAAAGAAGGAGCTCAAGTTCTGATTCATTTCACATATAACTATTATGGAGTTAGAAAAAAAGAAGATCAATTTACACAGACAGCGTATATATCAATAGTTTTAATTGACCTGATGACAAACATAATAAAGGAAAAAGATATACGTACTGACAAAGAAATATGAAAAGAAGATAACTTTGTGGTTTTGAAAAGAAGCTGCATGTGAAGTTAAAACATGCATGCATGTTGTATATTCTTATGCTTTACGTACAGAATCCTAATTAACAGCACATGATATTAAAAAGGCACTTTATGAAAAAGTGATTATCCAAGGGTGCTTTACAACTTTCTAACGTACGTGATTTATTGTTTTATGCTTTTTCTACTATTTAAGAAAAACCATTCATCAATTCGATTCGATCGTCATCAGAACAAAAGGTTAAGTACAAAGGATAATATAGGTGTGTCCCACATCTCAACTCGTCACAATACGAGGAAACAAACGCAACATTCGTGCTTAAAACCTAACCTATCATAAGAATTACATGTCAAACTTATGAGACCGACATACGCTATCTTAGTTGACCACGAAGATATCAAACGATTAGCAAACTTCAGTTAAGCATCAGTACGTCAAATGACATTCATCAAAGTCATCATCATCGTACGAGTCTTCAATGTAAGTCTTTCTTTATTGTTTATACATGCTCTTATTTCTCACATCACTATCACTTTTAGAGCTTTTGTCAACTTTAAAAAAGATTTTTTTCCCCAAACCTTTGTATGCTTCTCACGATTAATATCTTTTTTACTTGATCTATTCTTTATATCGAATAACTGAAATCTACACACCTTAGTTATATCGTATATAAGGAACAAAGGATTGTTGATCGTATCAGGATCAGCCATAAAATATGATTGTCATCTAATGTTACGAGTGTAATTAGTTAATTACATAAGTGAAACATTTATCGGCTACCACAACCTTCACAAATTTAAAGCTAAGGTGTCAAGATTGGGCTTGAGTTGGGTTCTAGTATATACACTACAAAATAAAAGTCATTTACTTACTAAAGGTTTTGCTTAAAACAATCACTTAAACCATTTGTAACATTTGGTGACTAATTCTTATTAAAGATAAAAGTAAGCAAAAAAGTTATGTACTTTTAAAAAAGAAAGTCGGGGTATATAATTTTTCTAATGACCATTTTGTTTACTAAATATAGTTTAAGAATAGACTTTTAGTGATTCATTTATTACTTATTTTTTCCTCTTTAGTGGGAGTTAACAAAATAGCTAATTAGAAATGAGAAAAGAGTAAGTAATAAAAGGATCACTAAAAGTCTATTCTTAAACTATATTTAGTAAACAAAATGGTCATTAGAAAAATTATATACCCCGACTTTCTTTTTTAAAAGTACATAACTTTTTGCTTACTTTTATCTTTAATAAGCATCAGTCACCAAAGGTTACAAATGGTTTAGGTGACTTTTTGCCTCATTAGTAAGCAAAACCTTTAGTAAGTAAATGACTTTTATTTTGTAGTGATAGTAAGAAGTAACTAAAATACTAAAAGCGCACAAGCACTTAGGTAGGGTTGGTGGTGGACGATGGTAGTGACGGTGGACTTGAAATGTAAAACATACAACAACAACATACCCAATCCCGCAGAAGCGAGAAATATAAAACATAACGGATGATAATTAAATATTTAACAAAAAATACTCAAATTGGTCAAAGAAATAAACAGGCTATCTTTTCATGTCAAAAAAGAAAAAATTGAAATAACTTTAAAAATAACTTATATCTTGGATATCTTTTTGTGCTACTTGCCCTAAAGTAAATGTTTATAGTTTTCCAATTATCAAATGTTTATAGTTTTCCCATTATCAAATAACTTTGATGTAAAGTAACTTATTGGTTTTAGTGGGTTTTCTTCTGCATTTCTATTTCAAACGAAAGCTTTAATTTTTTTTTGAACGACAGATTTTATTGAAACAAAAAGACTAGCAAGAAGCTAGAAATTACAAAGTAACAAGATGCGGGTTTTTAAGCCAATCTACCCAACTAAAAGACTTTCTACATCTATGTTTACACCAAATGAAGGATCGGGGTGACTACCTTCTCAAATATAAGCGCCTTCGAAGGACAAGCCGAACCAAAAATGCTCTTGTTAGAAATCTTTACTATATAGCATTTAGGACACTTTATTTTTTGAAATTCTTAAAAATTCAGATTTTAAACTTACTTATTATGAAAAAATATATGAATGTGCAATTTTAACTATACATTTCATTTTAGGGAAGCACAACTTAAAGTGATATGCGTCACTTCTTAATTAAAAAATCACTTTTATATTTAAATTGAAATATCTTATTATATCTTTATTTTTTTTATAATCTAATTTCACCAATTTTTTAAAAATTTTGTGCTCTTTAATTCAGCATTCATTTTGATATATTTTTATTAATTTTTATTTTTTTTTCATTTTTAATGTTCCAAAACCGTTCTTTTGTACGAGTACCATGCTAGTGTTATCTGATGCATATGCATGTTTGAAACAATCTTTTCTCTTTTAGCAGATTCTAATTCCTGATATCTACAAATTAAATCACTTTAACGAATTCCAGTTACTTCTCAAACATTCTGCCAAACAAATGTAACATACAAATGTGTCCAAAAAAAATTCAGCTTTTTTTTAGTAAAGAGGATTACCCCGGTAAAATTAAAAAAAATAAATCAGCTTATTTGTGCTATATGGATAAAGAAACACGTAATATTCGTATGTGAATTCTATTATTAAGTTTTATTATTATTACATGATCAACATACGTACGTTATGTTATCACTTTCCTGTTAAACAAGGGTACTCATATGAGGGAAGTAACAAAAAAAGATTAGTTAAAAATGATAAAACAGAAAGAAAAAGAAACACATGGAGGTAAATCGGTTACTCAAAAGTTCTGGGCGAAGAAAAGGGGAAATTAAAGAGGTTAAGGGCATATTAATTAATCACCGTCCATTTTTCTTGTCAGCGTGTTTCTTCTGTTACAGAGTTTTTTTTTATCATTAGAACTATGCAAGAAAGATGTGAAAAATTTAATGGTGTGTTTGTTTCATTAAGATGTTTTGGGTCTGAGTCTGACTACCATATCTTACTGACAAGAGGTGGCTATAATGTCTGAGTCTGAATGAAAACATGTTGTTTGTTTTTTCATAATTGTCTGAATGCTTTTAATTGTCTATTTTTTAAAGTATATATATATTAAACTATAATAATACGATGAAGAAGTAGCTTGTGTAACCATGAAACAAAAGATTTTTAACATATATCCAACCCGAGAACCGAATTAGTAGTTCGGTTCGGTTCGGTTTTGACGAATTCGGTTAGGTTATTAGTTCGATTCAATTACTTTCGATTCGGTTTTGATTTTCGGTTTATTCGGTTTTTGTGCTCACCCCTACTAGTAATTTATTCTATCTCATAAAATAAATTTATAATAAACAAATTATGACCTTTTAGATTGGCCCAACAAACAACTTGCATTGTCCAGCCCAACACATAACCTAAAGCATAACCCTAATTTACCTATATACTAATCATGGTAAAACAGTGCCCTCTTAAACAGTGCTAAAAACTTGGGCCAAAACATTAGCCCAAAATCTGGCCCAACGTAAAAAAAAAACCTCACCGGCCCAAAATGAAAAAAAATATAAAAATTTACAAAACGGCCTCTCAACTTTTAACTATTTACGACTTTTTATATAATACTTTATTTATCAAATATATAATACATATCTACTGATTAATTCAGATCAAAAAATACTCGCGAAAAGATTTTCGAATTGCGAAAATCTGGCCCAAAGTAAAAAAAATAAAATCCACCGGCCTAAAATGGAAAAAAAAATTACAAAAAAAACCCCACCGGCCCAAAATGGAAAAAAAACTTTACAAAACGGACCCTCAACTTTTAACTATGTACGACTTTTTATGTAATAAACTTTATTTATCAAATATATAAAACATATCTACCGATTCATTCAGATCAAAAAATACCCGCGAAAAGATTTTCGAATTGCGAAAAACAGGCCCAAAGTAAAAAAAAAAAATATCCACCGGCCTAAAATGGGAAAAAAATTACAAAACGGACAATCAACTTTTAACTATTTACGATTTTTTATATAATAAACTTTATTTATCAAATATATAACACATATCTACCGATTCATTCAGATCAAAAAATACCCGCGAAAAGATTTTCGAATTGCGAAAAACATGCCCAAAGTAAAAAAATATAAAAAAATATCCACCGGCCTAAAATGGGGAATTTTTTTTACAAAACGGACAATCAACTTTTAACTATTTACGACTTTTTATATAATAAACTTTATTTATCAAATATATAACATATATCTACCGATTTATTCAGATCAAAAAATACCCGCGAAAAGATTTTCGAATTGCAAAAAACAGGCCCAAAGTAAATAAAAAATAAAAAATCCGCCGGCCTAAAATGGAAAAAAAATTACAAAACGGACAATCAACTTTTAACTATTTACGACTTTTTATATAATAAACTTTATTTATCAAATATATAACACATATCTACCGATTTATTCAGATCAAAAAATACCCGCGGAAAGATTTTCGAATTGCAAACAAAACGAGTCCAATATTGCAATGCTTCCGAAATAGACACGATTTTATAAAAATATGAACTAAAATTAAATAGATAGAAAAAACACGACACGATTTTATAAAAATATGAAATGTTTTCATCTTCCATTTTGAAAGACGATCTACCATTTTATCCACAATCTCATCCCAAGGTTTAATCCGAGACATATTTCCCCCAACTTTCGAACCTAAATAAGCAAAAGGAGCCTTAAGGACACCACAACCAATTCTATTTGCAGCTTGCACCACCCTATCTTCACTCACCACAACACCCAATAACTTGCTCTTGCTTAAATTAATACTAAGACCTGAAGCACGATAAAAACATTTCAACACATATATAATCGTATCAATATTCTTAGTACTCCATTGCCCCATAAACACCGCATCGTCCGCATAGAACATATGAGAAAGATGCATAACCGAATTAAACACAATGCCGTTAGACATGCCCGCATCCACAACTCTTTTAAAAGAAATGTGAAGACTCTCCATAACTAAAATAAAAATAAAGGGAGAAAGAGGATCACCTTGTTTAAGGCCCTTAAAAAACTGAAATTCCTCCGTAGGGCTGTAACATTCCGTATTTTCAGGTCATTTACAATGCTATTTAAATTCACTATATTTTTTTCCATACGCGTTCGCTTTTAATTTTAATCGATACGTTAAATCGC
>BQNB010039602.1:0-45010 GCA_026074375.1 Tanacetum coccineum
TTGGATGTGGTGGTCAGGGTCATTACAAAAGTGATTGCCCTAAACTCAAGAATCAGAATTGTGGGAATAAGGCTGCTAACAATGATGCTCATGGGAGAGCCTAAGCATTAGGAGGAGGTGACGGCAACCCAGACTCCAACGTTGTTACGGGTACGTTCCTTATTAATAATTATTATGCATACATCTTATTTGACGCTGGAGCTGATAGAAGCTTTGTATCGACTACGTTTAGTGCCTTAATTGATATCCCTCCTGCTGCGTTAGACGTTAGTTACACTGTTGAATTAGCCAATGGGCAAATCACCGAATCTGACACTATTATTAGGAGTTGTGCATTAAACTTACCAGATCACCCGTTCAGTACTGACCTAATGCCCGTAGAGCTGGGTAGCTTTGATATTATAATTGGGATGGATTGGTTATCGAAGTATCATGCTGTAATTGTCTGTGACGAAAAGATTATTCGTATTCCCTACAAAAATGAAATATTAACGATTCGAGGTGACGAAAGCAGCGAAAGGAGTAATTCGAGATTGAGCATAATCTCATGCACCAAGACTCAAAAGTACATTCAAAGAGGGTGCCATGTGTTTCTGGCACAGATTTCGGTAAGGAAGACGGAAGACAACTCGGAGGAGAATCGACTTGAAGACGTGCCGATTGTTTAGGGTTTCTCGAAGGTCTTTAAAGAAGACTTGCCAAGACTTCCACAAGCTTGACAAGTCAAATTTCAAATCGATTTAGTCCCCGGTACTGCACCTGTAGCATGAGCTCCTTATCAGTTAGCACCGTCTAAGATGCAAGAGTTATTCGCTCAGTTGCAAGAACTGACTGACAAGGGTTTCATAAGACTAAGTTTCTCACACTGGGGAGCTCCGGTTTTATTCGTCAAGAAGAGGGATGGATTGTTCCGCATGTGTATTGATTATCCTGAACTAAACAAGCTTACAGTTAAGAACCGTTATCCGCACCCGAGGATCGACGATCTGCTTAATCAATTTCAAGGGTCGAGTGTTTACTCAAAGATCGATCTGAGGTCTGGTTATCACCAACTTCGAGTTCGGGAAGAGGACGTTCCAAAGACGGCGTTTAGGACTTGTTATGGTCATTACGAGTTCTAAGTAATGCCTTTTGGATTGACCAATGCACCGGCAGTATTCATGGACTTGATAAACCGGGTGTGCAAACCATACCTGGACAAGTTCATAATCATGTTCATCGATGATATATTTATTTACTCCAAGAGCAAGGAGGAACACGAAGAGCACCTTAAGCTAATTCTGGAATTACTTAAGAAGGAGGAATTGTACGCCAAGTTCTCGAAGTGCGATTTTTGGCTCTTTAAGGTACAATTTCTCGGTCACGTGATTGATAGCGAAGGCGTTCACGTTGATCCAGCTAATATTGAGTCAATTAAGGATTGGGCATTGCCAAATAGTCCAACAGAAATTCGCTAATTTTTAGGTCTTGCCGGTTATTACCAAAGGTTTATCGAGGGTTTTTCTAAGATTGCTAGACCTATGACTAAGTTGACTCAGAAGAGTGTAAAGTACGAATGGGGAGAGACAGAGGAAGCGACATTTCAACTATTGAAGCAGAAGTTGTGTAGTGCGCCAATCTTGGCATTACCCGAAGGAAGTGAGAACTTTGTGGTGTACTGCGATGCTTCGCACAAGGGGTTAGGCGCGGTTCTGATACAGAAAGTAAAGGTCATAGCCTACGCATCAGCCAACTCAAGGTACATGAAAAGAACTGCACAACCCATGACTTGGAATTGGGAGTTGTAGTGTTTGCTCTCAAGATGTGGAGACATAACCTGTACGAAACAAAATGCATTGTGTTCACCGATCATAAGAGTTTGCAACACATTCTTGATCAGAAGGAGTTAAACATGAGACAACGTAGATGGTTGGAGCTACTAAGTGATTATGACTGTGAGATTCGTTACCACCCTTGGAAGGCGAACGTGATGTTCGATACTTTAAGCCGAAAGGAAAGGGTTAAGCCACTCTGAGTTCAAGCTTTAATGATGATAATAGACTTAAACCTTCGATTACAAATATTGAACACCCAGACTGAAGCAAGGAAGGAGAAGAACTACGCCACAGAAGACTTGTGTGGCATGATCAAGAAGCTTGAACCCCATGCTGATGAAACTTTATGTTTGAGGAATAGGAGTTGGACACCTTGTTTTGGCAACTTAAGAGCTTTGATTATGAATGAGTCGCATAAGTCAAAGTATTCTATACATCCTGGACCAGACAAGATGTACCACGACCTTAAGAAGTTATATTGGTGGCCCAACATGAAAGCCAAGATTGCCACCTATGTCAAAAAATGCTTGACCTGTGCCAGGGTTAAAGCTGAACAACAGAACCTTCAGGTTTGTTGGTACACCCTAAAATTCCCTAATGGAAATGGGAAAATATCACCATAGACTTCGTAACCAAACTGCCGAAGACATCTACTGGTCAAGATACGATCTGGATGATTGTTGACCGACTTACCAAATCTGCTCATTTTCTGCCAATGAAGGAGACATACTCGATGGAAAAATTAACGAGACAATACTTGAAAGAAGTTGTCTCGAGGCATGGAGTGCCAGTTTTGATCATCTCTAATCGTAATGGTAGATTTACCTCTCATTTACGGCAGTCACTTTAGGAAGCGTTGGGAATGCAACTGGATATGAGCACTGCTTATCACTCGCAAACTGATGGTCAAAGAGAAAGGACCATCCAGACATTGGAAGACATTTTGCGTGCTTATGTGATAGAATTTGGCAAGATCTGGGACAGAAACCTACCCTTGGTGGAGTTTTTGTACAACAACAGCTATCACACTAGCATCAAGACAACATCGTTCGAGGCACTGTATGGTCGGAAGTGTCGATCTCCTATTTGCTGGGCTGAAGTTGGAGACAGCCAACTCACAGGTCCAAAAATCATACATGAGACAACCGAGAAGATCATTCAAATCAAAAGTTACATCCAAGCTGCACGTGATAGACAAAAGAGGTATGCCGACAAGAGACGTAAGCCTTTGGAGTTCCAGGTCGGGGATAAGGTCATGCTGAAGGTGTCGCCATGGAAAGGGGTGATACGTTTCGGCAAACGTGGAAAGCTGAACCCTCGTTATATTGGACCTTTCAAGATCCTTGCCAAGGTTGGAATGGTTACTTACCGTCTTAAACCCCCAGAACAGCTGAGTAGAGTGCATAGTACCTTCCATGTTTCAAATCAGAAGAAATGTTTATCCGATGAAACATTCGTATTCCGCTGGATGAGATCCAGATCGATGACAAGCTCTATTTCGTCGAAGAACCCGTTGAGATCATGGACCGCGAGGTCAAGCGTCTAAAGCAGAGTCGTATTCCAATTCTCAAGGTACGCTGGAACTCAAAGAGAGGCCCCGAGTTCACCTTGGAGCGAGAAGATCATTTTAGAAAGAAATACCCGCACCTATTTGCCAAATATTCGACTGCACCTAATGTCACATCCTAAGCTTTGCGGACAAAGCTTTTCTAACGGGGAAATGATGTAACACCCGTAAAATATTTTAAAATCTCCGTTGTTGACTTTTCGTACTTCAGTTGACTTTATCGAATTTCGCGTTAATTTTACGTTTAATCGGGAAGTTATCTCGCATGTATATGAGGATCGTTACTGGTAGCATTCCGAGTTGCTATTTTATGTAGTCTTTTAGCAAATGTCGCGTTTTTACGTTTCGAATTAATATTTATTATTTCAGAATTTACTTTTAAGTATTTTCTATTTTTCAGTTTCGTGTAAATCGCAATCATTAAAGTTAGAATATCAAGGCTTAAATAATATCTAGAAGGATTGGAAAAATATATAGTGGGAAAGGAATTGGAAAATGGCAAAATACCCCCTCCATCTCCCTCTGGTTGTGCGCCCCCCTCCTAGCCAACAGGGCTCCACTTTTCTAGCATTTTGGTCTCAAATGATGCATAGAAATCTTAGGATTCTATTAGGATGGTTCTAGGTTTAAACGCCATTCATTTCACCTAGACATTTCCCTTCCTATTTAAATCCCTTCACCCTTTCATTTTAGCCTCATTATTTCTCATACTAAAAACACACACAAGCTAAAATATCTTCTCCCTCTCTCTTTTCCTTGGTGCGTCCGAGTTTCAACACACACACACAAAATATTTACAAATTATTTTGATCAAGATTTTGAAGATCAAGGTTTATTCGGGGTTGATTTATATAGATACTTGGGTATTTAGAACACTATTCTGGGTGTTCTCTAGTCTTGATCGTCTTCTAAATCCTTCGTTCTTGTAAGTTCATCTTTTTTAAATAAAACTTGTACTTCCTTAATCTTTGCAACGTTTAGAAGCTAGTTGTACAAACCGTTCATTAAAAATCAAAGCTTTTAAAATTTCATAAATCCCAAAAGGGTTTATGTGTGGTTCGAAATAAATAAAAACAAAGAAATGAAAGATTATTTGTGTTGTCGTGGTGAAACTTATATAAAGAAATAATTTTGCTAAAGCTTTTTGCTTATTTTAGCTTATTAATAAGCTCGTATAAGCTTATTCGAGTGCTTATATGCCTTGAACTCGAAATAGAACCATAAAGGTTTGAACTTTATGCTCATTTGTATTTGTCTTATTTTTCTAAACTTACTTTCATAGCTTAATTGACAACTTATATGGTTTTGAGTTTAGCGGGCTTAAAAAATAAGTCCAAAAGTGCTAGTTTGGTTTTTGTGGGTCTCGGCCCAAAACCAATCCCAAACTGTGGGCTATAAGCCACGGCTTGGCTTAATTGGTAGCTTATTTGTGTAACTTATTGGTTAAACTAAAAGCTTATTTGTTTATTTATTTACTTATTGAATTGATTGCGGACTTGTAGTAATCTATATATTTCGTTTAGGCTTATTGGGCCTAAAAGCCCAATAAGGGTCCATTAAGGTTTTCGGCTTATTTTTATAAGAGGATATATTAGCGTAATGAGTTGGCGATTTGTGAAATGGGTTTTTGAAAGTGTTTTGGATAAAAGTCTATGACTTTGGAAAACTAATATATACGAACGGGTCATGCCGAAATTACATAAAATTTCTATACTTAGAATTATTTAAACAAAAAGTTTATTTTTATAAATCTCGACTAAAGGACTAAAACATATTATTTTTATGCATAATAAATAATATTCAAATTTAGGTTGATTAAATAAATTAAATTACATATTTATATAAATGTTCCAAATATTTTTTCAATATCGACAAAAAGACAAAATAATAAATATTATTATTTTTTTCCTGACTAAAAGACGAAAAATGTATTTTTTATAACTTTTATAAATATAAAACATCTATTACATATTACGTAAATTAAAAGCGTACAAACAGTTATGATTTAAATGCCTTAGCTATTATTTTTGGGTTACCGTGTAAACTGCCGAAACTTATTTATTGCGTCTAATTTTATATTATACTATATATTTTATATAAACCTCCGTAATACATTTTACCAAGTTAAAATCACTACGACTACCACACAACCAACGATTCTAAAGCATTTTCGTAATAATAGTATAACTACTTTCTAAATCCTTAAATATATTCGTAATTCACGTCGTACTTATTCTGAACCCGACTGTTATTCTTTAGGTCGTGACTGTGTACCGTCGTCCTTTACCGTGTGATCATTCTATTAGCCTTTTCACTACTTCATTTCACCAATCAAGGTGAGTTCGTAGCCCCGTATTTTACCGTTTTACATTACTATTTTTGGGGTGAAAGCAATGCTTGTTTTTAAACCTTGGACACAAATCTTGCCTGAATACTTTACTTATTTACGTGATGCCTAAGTAGCAATAACCCAACATGCCTCACTATCATGAACCGTTAGTTACCTTGTGTAGGCGCGAGTGTTATAAATAGATCTTTTGGGATTGACATCCCCGTTCGGGTAAGTAGCGCTTACTAGTTCGAGAGATGAACTAACAAATGTATATCATGTTGCAATGCGGATGTGTTACAATGATCATGCATTTTAAATTATTGTGGTCCATACTTATGATATAACTAAACCTGCGAATTCACCAACTTTATGTTGACAGTTTTAAGCATACTTTCAGGTACTTGATTTGGATTCTTATTTGAACTGTTGTGTGGTATCTGCCTATTTTCTGCCTACACATTTCAAGACTTATCTATTTATCATACTGATGAGGTGTCATTTTATACACTTTTTAGGGTCATTTAACCCCCTAAATCGTGTGTTTATGCCCAAAATAAGCACTTAATCATTCCTTTTCAGGTATCTTGCATTTGGAAGGCATTTGGAAGAAATACACATGACTTGGGCTCATTTGGAGAAGAAACGGACAAGACTACGGACCTACACTAACATTGCTCAAGAATTTCTCTACAATGGCTGGAGACGGCGTCACAGATACAACGTGACGCTGTCACAACGAAGATCAAGACGGCGTCAAAGATTTGGCGACGGCATCATGACATAGCCGACCTAAAGAAACCCTAGAAGATTCTAGATAAAGATGATCATTCGACGTGCGCGCGAAGTATCAGATATTGTTTTGATCACAACTCCTTCATACGAACTCGGATTTTGACGATTCAATAGCTTACGCGTTCAGAACGAGAAAATCTACAACCACGCTAAAGATGTCACTGTGATGGCGTCACATGTTATTGGTGACGCCGTCACAAAGGTTGGTTAGGGTTTTGCCTATAAATACAACCTCATAACTTCATTTTTATCAAGCCACCAACCTTAAGTCCGATCCTAGGGTTTGGGTAAGTGTTTTTCCAGCAACTTAGAAGACTTAATTCATGGCATAAACATCTTGTAATGGTTTGATTATCATATCTATCTTCCTTCATGTCTTCAATTCCTTTTATTAATTATGATTTATATTGCTTGAGTATGCTTGGTTAATTCACCTAGTATTTATTTAGGATTGCATAAACCTTGTCATTAATTGATTGGATCTTTTTGTTTGTGACAGATTCAATAAGTCTAATTGATTATAGTTTATAATTCTTGTTTCCTATTGCTTCTTGTTGATGGATATGCGTGTTAGGCTATAGAAAACCAGCTATTGTCTGTATCGCTGTTGATATGTCTAGGGAAACATGATTGTGTAGAAAGGATACCATCGGGTAATAGTCTTCATACTACCTTGCCCCCTAATATGGTTGATCCACTTTGAATATATTTCACATGCACTTAGTGTACTCCTATGGGCCAAGTAATAGTCTTCATGCTACCTTACTTGTGCGTTGCTCTAGCGGAATACTAAGTAGATGGCTGGTTCTTGTAATTCATTCATGACTTAGGAAACAATTACACATTACATCTCAAGTGTGACAAAGCAATATGTAGAATTGGATAGCTAGCAAGGAGTAGTGCATCCCAAGTGAATACACTTCGTTGTATAATTGTCTCCTCATTAGATTAGATTAAAAGTAGAACTAGTTAATACAAACCAACTCGCAAAACCATAAGTTTACTTGCTTTTATAAAACACAAAAATACAAATATAATGTTCCTTCAACCTTTAGAGCTTAGTGAACATTCGATCCGGCCTGCATAGTGCTATTCCACTCGAGAACGATAACAACCCCCGAGTCTTGCCTATACTACGCTACAACGATTAGGTACACTGCCTAGGGAGTTGTAAAACTTCTTGTAGAAGTCCTACGACGACCGCACATCAAGTTTTTGGCACCGCTGCCAGGGAATAGCGTAGGTTTCAGATTCAATCTAGCTTAGGTCTACTCACAAGATTCCTATCAAGTGAGAATTAATTTCTTGTCAAGTAGCTTTCTTTTAGTCTATCTCTTCTTTGTTCCCTTTGTTCGTAATCAAACCTACTATTTCGTTGACCATCATGGGAGACGAAAATTCAAATCGACCCCGTACCTTAGGAGATTACTCCCGACCTAGCCACGAGGGCTACCGAAACGCCATTGAGCTTCCCGAAGGAGCCAAGGTGTCCCCCTTGCGATCCGACACCATCTGGTTGGTGCAAAACGGATGTGCATTCCACGGACTTATGTTTGAAGACCCAATCCAACAACTTAAGGACTTTCTCAAAATTATAGATTCCATTAACCTTAATGGTGCTACAAGAAATACCACTCGTTTACGTCTATTCTGCTTTACTCTTCATGACAAAGCTATCAATTGGTTTGATCGTCTACCTACGGGATCCATCTCGACTTGGGATGATCTCACCACTCCTTTCCTCGCATAGTTTTTTCCACTAGAAAGAACTGTTAAACTTCAAAATGATATCTTGATGTTCCAACAACATCAAGGTGAATCTTTCTACGATGCGTGGAATCGTTTCAAGGACTTACTTCGAAAAGTCCCTCATCATGGTCTTGATCTATGGATTCAAGTTCAAATCTTTTATGACCATGTCAACTACACCACCCAGATGGCCATTGACGATGCAGCAGGCAGGAGACTTAGAAAATTAAGGCCGAAAGAAGCATGGAAAACCATCGAGGATTTAGTCCAATACGAAGAAGAAGAGTGGAACAACCCAACCTTTTTCGAAAAAGGAAGTCCCGACTACATAGATGCCACTTTAGAACAGGAGTTAGAAAGTATGGAGTGTCGAGTAGAATCTTTAATGAGGAATAAAGTGCTATTGGAGTATGAGATAGGATTCATGTTTTTCAAAAGGCCTTATCAGGAGGAATTAGAGGCACGAATACTGAAATCAATTGATGATCAAGAGGATCAGATTAGGCAATTAGAGGAACATATGAGGAAAACAAATGACACATTTATGTGTCTTGCAGATATCTTTATAGCAACCCTGAAGGTCAAGATAGAAGCACAAAGAGTTCATCCCACAAAAATAGAAAAGATTACTAGATTTCCTACTCACACCCCTAGCGTAACCCCTGAAACACTCAAGCCTACAGCGGTGCATAGGGTCTCAATGATTTCCAAGATTAAACCCACTATCTATAGAACCCCTCACCAACACCTAACTTCCAACCTCAAAATAGCAATACTTCATTCATTTGAGGAAAATAAGCTTGAGTACGAAGATGAAGATGAAGGGAACCAGAATGGATAAAGAATCATTAGAGCATAATCTCTATGAGGATAAGATAACCCCGATTATTTGTCATAATTTTTCTCCAACTTCAAATCCACCCATCAAACCAAAGGATTCGGGTAACTTTAGGATGAAGGTAGTAAAACCCTTGACCATTCATACACCACCTTCACCCCATGGGGCATACTTCCATCAAAATGGTGTGTATCGCTACTATCACCCACACTTAACCTCAAGTGTAGGGGAGACCCACCTTTTACACGTCAAATAAGCGTAGAGTCAGGCTCGCGACTCGAACAAAAACAAGTGCTTTTTGGGAGGCAACCCAATATTTTAAATTAATGCAATTAGGAATGTCGTGTGTCTTGTGTGTTTGTTTTGAGTCATATGATTGCGTTAACTGTTTTCATGTTTTTGCAGTAATTCATACAGGAAATAACTCATAAGATTGCGTACAGGAAATTTTTCATCAAAAACAAAAACTGAATTTTCTCAGAGCATGGAGTCGGTGTCACAATTTGCACGTGACGCCGTCAGCTCGTCTATTATGATGACGTCAAGATTTTCCTGACAGTGTCATGAGCCCAGCTATAGAAAATTAGAAATTTTTAAGTATTTTTGAAAATATAACTTGTGCAATATTTAAAATTTGTAATTCTTTTATAAACCTGCAGAAAACCATGATTACGTTAACACATTCATCCTATCTTTATTGCTTTCATAGAGTCTAAAATTAGTTAATGAGGTTGTATTTATCATTCACCCGTAGATTTTACGCTTGGTGTAGTTGTCTTTGTCTTTGATTACAAGTTATATTTGATGAGAAGAAGCTTGGAAGTTCTTAGGAAGTTTCATTGGATGATTCTCGGAGGACGATTTAACCAGTTATCGCATGTTTCTTCTCCATTATTGAGCAAACCAGGGGAGTACTATTTTCTTTTCCTTGTTTTCTTTTCCCTTTATTCATTTTAATGGGTACTTCTATAGAACATTAGGGACAATGTTCAACTTAAGTGTAGGGGGAAAATAAGCCTTAGAAACTATTCTTTTATTTGCCATTTGCTTTGTCCTTAAAATGATGGGTAATATATCGAAACATAGCATAAGAGATAATTTTTACCCAAATTTAAAATTTTTTATGACACATACCGACGAAAACCGAGTATTAATAGCGTCTCATGGATAGGAATTTATATGACCAGTACAACAACCCTCAGAATTCCATCCCAAAATGTGAGGTTCACCCTTAGATCTTTAGGAATTCGGGTACCCATCATTGGTAACCCAAGATGATTTTATCTTTACCCGATTCTAGTTAAGGTTGAGTTGCAGGCGTGCATGTCTATTCTGTCGTTACGACCATGTATGCATTGCCTTGTCGCCTTTTCTGGAATGTCTGGTGTTAGTAAAATCATATGAGTGTACCGGTAGCATATTAAATTCTAGAACTTGTTATTGTGATGCATTCCGAGACCGCATAGTAAGTATTAGGATTTGCTTGATAAGAGGCATCAGGATTAACCTATGTTTTAAACCTATAATTGTTATGATGGTCACACCGATCATATAACTATCCCACACCCTTGCCATGCACTCATTATTAGTGCAGAATACCCCTAGTACAACCCTCCGAGCCTATCTTTTTTCACGGTTCTTGTAATTTTCTAGTTAATCCGGACTATTAATGAAGAGCATTGTTAACCCTTAAACCAATCGTTACACCCAAAAAGCCTTAGACCACCTTATATGTACTCATTTTTAGTACATTATTGTGTTTAACCCAAGTTAATTATTGAGTACACGGTTGCTAAGTCCTTATCCTTGTAAATACAATTTTGGGACGATTGGGATTCATGGTAGTATTTATTTGGCGGAAGAATGGGGAAGAAAAGTTAAGTCAATACCCCCATATGTTTGTCAAATGATCTCCATGTTATTTTGATCCACCTCAAATCGGGTCATTAGTTAGATTGTAAATATTGAGCATGTAAAATCTCAAGTGTAGGGGTACGTATTATAAACCCCATGTGATGTATTATGTTATTAAAAAAACAAGAAAAGAAAAAAAAAGAGATTGATGTAGAGTTGTGTAGAGTTTGTATATCTTCGTCCGAGTCTTGGCTTAGCAACCAAACCAGCGTGTATTCGTGTAAATAATTAGCTAACCCTTCCACCCCAAATTCATCCAAAGTCACCACCTAAATGTATCCCATCTGTTTCCATTTCCATTATATTTGATCCTTTACCAAGCCTATGGTAATTTATGTGCTACGATCGGTAATGAGTGTTGATTTTCTGTTTCCCTCACATGTTCTAATTTATTATACACCCGAGTGAAAGAGAGAATCCCCAAACACTTATGTGAGGTGCTAGTATATACTTTCCGCTGTGCTATTAATTAGAGTCCTATAAGGGGTTGTGTTGTAGAATATGTTTAAAGAGTAGGTAAAATGACCCCTCATATTGTTATTGTCTAGGTAGAAAAGCCCATTTGCTTGAGGACAAGCAAATTCTAAGTGTAGGGGTATTTGATGAGGTGTCATTTTATACACTTTTCGGGGTCGTTTAACCCCCTAAATCGTGTGTTTATGCCCAAAATAGGCACTTAATCATTCCTTTTCAGGTATTTTGCATTTGGAAGGCATTTGGAAGAAATACACGTGACTTGGGCTCATTTGGAGAAGAAACGGACAAGACTACAGACCTACACCAACATTGCTCAAGAATTTCTCTACAGTGGCTGGAGACGGCGTCACGGATACAACGTGACGTTGTCACAACGAAGATCAAGACAATGTCAGAGATTTGGCGACGACGTCATGACATAGCCGACCTAAAGAAACCCTAGAAGATTCTAGATAAAGATGATCATTCGACGTGCGCGCGAAGTATTAGATATTGTTTTGATCATCACTCTTTCATACGAACTCGGGTTTTGACGATTCAACAGCTTACGCATTCAGAACGAGAAAATCTACAACCACGCTATAGATGTCGCTGTGATGGCGTCACATGTTATTGGTGACGCCGTCACAAACATTGGTTATGGTTTTGCCTATAAATACAACCTCATAACTTCATTTTTATCAAGCCCCCAACCTTAAGTCCGATCCTAAGGTTTGGGTAGGTGTTTTTCCAGCAACTTAGAAGACTTAATTCATGGCATAAACATCTTGTATTGGTTTGATTATCATATCTATCTTCATTCATGTCTTCAATTCCTTTTATTAATTATGATTTATATTGCTTGAGTATGCTTGGTTAATTCATATAGTATTTATTTAGGATTGCATGAACCTTATCATTAATTGATTTGATCTTTTTGTTTGTGACAGATTCAATGAGTCTAATTAATTATAGTTTATAATTCTTGTTTCCTATTGCTTCTTGTTGATGGATGTGCATGTTAGGCTCTAGAAAACCAGCTTTTGTCTGTATCGCTGTTGATATGTCTAGGGAAACATGATTGTGTAGAAAGGATACCATTAGGTAATAGTCTTCATACTACCTTGCCCCCTAATATGGTTGATCTACTTTTAATATTTTTCACATATACTTAGTGTACTCCTAGGGGCCAGGTAATAGTCTTCATACTATCTTACTTGTGCGTTGCTCTAGCGGAATACTAAGAAGATGACGGGTTCATGTAATTCGTTCATGACTTAGGAAATAATTACACATTACATCTCAAGTGTGACAAAGCAATAGGTAAAATTGGATAGCTAGCAAGGAGTAATGCATCCCAAGTGAATACGCTTCGTTGTATATTTGTCTCCTCATTAGATTAGATTAAAAGTAGAACTAGTTAATACAAACCAACTCTCAAAACTATAAGTTTACTTGCTTTATATAAAACACAAAAATACAAAAATAATCTTCCTTCAACCCTTAGACCTTAGTGAACATTTGATCCGGCCTTTACAGTGCTATTCCCCTAGAGAACGATAACAACCCCTGAGCCTTGCCGATACTACGCTTCAACGATTAAGCACACCGCCTAGGGAGTTGTAAAACTTCTTGTAGAAGTCCTACGATGACCGCACATTACATACTCATTGTCATTTTAAACGTTTTATGCTTCCACTACCATGTACTTATGTTTCGGGAAACTTTTTTGTTATGCTATGAAATGATGTAAGACTTATTTATATTTCAAATTGATGTAATGCGTATGAATGTCTTTTTAAAACGCCATATAGAGTTTGTTCTCTTGATTTTGTGTGATGTATATTATGACGTCACACCCTCAGACACTTATTCCGACTAGACCCGGTTTTGGGGTGACATTTGATGCCATAACACACGAGAAGAAAAAATGGTCCAAAAACTCCACTTGCTCATCATAATTCGGGCACATGATCGACTGGATATCTAAACCTCGAGATGACAAGTTAACACGATGATGCAACCTATCCAAGAAAAAATGCCACATATAAATGTTTTGTCTTCCTTGCAATTATCTTACACCACCCAGTACTCGATGACATGGAAGGGAGTATGTAATCATCAACATGATGTCGAATACTTCTAACAGAAAAGTTTCCATCGTGGGAAAGAGACCAAAAGTAAGAGTCACTACCTTAGCCCACATCCACTTTACCAATCTCTTCCAACATACGAATGAAGTCAGAACGAGACCTACCAGAAGATATTGGTCTAAGCGAGTCCCAAGACCACGAGCCATTAGAGATACAATCCCTAACCAAACAATCTTTGGAGTTCTCCAAGTGGTATAGTCTGTTGAAATGATCACAAAAAGGCGAATCCCCAACCTATGTATCAATCCAGAAATGAATTAAAGACCCATCTCCCACCTTATATCGAATTGAGAAAAAAGTAATTGTACCACTCTAATGAAGCTGACTTATAGAGCCGATGATCCTAGCCTATAAATCGTTTGATTGACAACCATTCAAAATCCATTCCCGCTTCGACCCCATGAATAGATTTGATCACCTTTAACCATAACGCATCCGGGTTCATCAACAACCGCTATCTCCATTATATAAGAGCGAAACATTTAATTCTTTGAGAATCCCTACTCCAAGACCTCCTTTACCGAATGAGGCTAAAACGTTCAACCCCTTAAGCCAAGCAAGATTCTTATTATCCTTAGAAGCACCCCAAAAGACAAAGCATGAAGACTTTCAAGCTCCTTAATGACCATTTCAAGGGCCTTGAAAATAGACATGTAATAAATCCTCAAGATACCTAAAACAAATTTAATGAGAATAAGATGCCCACCTATTAGTAAAAGGCTAGCTTTCCAACCTGAAAGCTTAGCCATAAAGCGGTCAATTAACACTTTCCAACTCATAACACGATGCATATTGGAACCTATAGGCAACCCAAGGTATGGCAACGAAAGAGAGCCAACCATGCATCATGAGCTCACTGCCATTACGAACAACATCGTTTGTAGAGACACCTACCCATATAAGTTGGATTTATTAATGTTAATCTTGAGACCAAAAGCAATATAGAAAACATGAAGCACGAGAATGATATTTTCCATATCCATTTTTTCCTAATCAGACACAATAATAACATCTTCAACATAAAATAAATGAGACGGTTGAAAACTGGACGATCCTATATTAGAGCCTGATGACATCAAATAACGTCTATTTTATAGCATCATTTATCCTATGTTATTAACCCATTTTTTATAGTTATTGCAAAGAATTGTTACTTAATCGTTTATATTTGAGAATTGTAGTAATTATGGAGTACTTGGTGAATATTAGCAAGAGGCGCGCATTCTGGAGCTTAAACAAAGATATTTTGAAGATTAATGATTCTGACTACCAATACGCCATATCCATCAAGGAAGATACGGCGTATCCGTGCCTGCACTCACCAAAGACCATGAAAGAAACAAGCTCAATACGCCATATCTAGAGAAGACCAATACGCCGTATTAAAGATATAGTATGTGAAGATTCTGGAAGATATCAAGCGTGGTCCCTACTCCAAGAAACCCCCAATACGCCATATCCAACCCATTGGATACGCCATATCGAACCGACTTCCAAACAATATAAAAAGAAAACTAAAAAATGAGTTTTAAGTGTGCTAAATCATATTCTCGATACCTAAAACATAAAAGTCAATTTTTAGAGGAGAAAAAGAGTAGTAGAGGTCGAACAACGCTATCAATTCTATAGGAGACAACGTGTATTTCTATATACTTTAGTAATCGTTCAGTTTTTTGTATCATTCGTTAACTCGGTTAGTTTACCTTGGCTAAATAATTGCTTTTGTATTTATTATGATGTTTGAAGGCTAATACCTTCGGGTATTAGCCATTATTATGAAGATCTGAATGTTTGGTATTGTTTATCTCGATTTCTTGATTTATCGTTGAATGCTTGTTTATGTTTATCAATTTATACTTGTTTACTTGCTTTTGCATGCGACCTATTATTCAACTGGATCTAGTGATACGGACCAAGTAATCTTGAGTCTGAGATAGCTCTCCATATAGTAATTTATACATCTAGAATCATAGGATCTCAAATATTGTCTTTCTAAATCCGTGCTAAGGATACGCTTCTGGCTTAACTAGTTAATCGGATATTGCCTTTGGTTTAGTAAACAAGTTGACTAGCAGGTGAACCTAGATAACAAATAACGTTCTAATTCTATTGGATAGTTAGACAAGTGGACTACTAGTGTATAAATTGTCGTTAAGTAGTAAGTGGGTAAAGTCTCTATGAGATAGGGTTTAACAAGATCACCATTGCTATAATCCCCAAGATAGATTATAATCAAAAAATAAGGATGCTTTATGCGGATGCTTTAATTATGATAGAATTATTGTGTCTAGGTCTTAGGATGATGTAACGCCTAAGTCTTAAGAATGATATTCCACCTTGAGAGAATAAATCATTGCACTTAATAAACAAACCAACGTTCTAATCAAAATAATAATGGTTAGTATAGTTTTTTTATATTTGGCTCGGCTGCTCTTTTATCTTCTGTTAATTTACTTGTGTGGGTTAAAGTGCCTTGAATTGATTGTAGTCACCAACCAAACCGTGCGAGTCTCTCAGGCTGAAACCCCTTTTACCCATTAGAATTAGGATTCGGATTGACATAGGTTTAGAATAGAATAGAATTAACATAGATTAGATAACCAAGATATTAATAAAGTGATAGATTTAACATCGCTTCAAGTGTTCGATACCCTACTTACCACGAATCTACTACCGATCGGGTACACTGCCCGTTAAAGTGTTGTTTTTGGTTTAGTCGACAAAATATAAATTTAAAACTTGAATCATAAAAATATACACCACACAACGACACATCAAGTTTTTGGCGCCCGTACCGGGGAGTGAAAATTAATCTTGATATTTATTTGATATTTTGGTTTTTAACCTTAGATTAGATCTAACCCCTTAGGAGTAGTGTAATTTAGATTAGTGTATATTCTTGTATATTCTATAAATAGTGTATATTTGTCATTAATTGTTTGCTTGTATATATGTGTGTTTAATTGTTTGCGTATTTAATTGTTTTTCTCAATACACTGTTCTAGTCAATAACCTAATACGGCGTATCCACTTCCATCGGATATGGCATATCCAACTTTTTGTCCAATACAGCGCATTCAGAAGATTAATACGGCGTATTCACTTCAATTGAATACAACGTATCGATCATCTGATAAAGTTCTCTTCCATTCTCGAACTTATAGCTTAATTTTGTATAAAAACACCTTTTTTTCCAGCTGGTTCTACTGATAATTTTCTGGATATTTTTCAGTAAGAATGACAAAGGCTATTAAAGGAGAGTTTGAGAAACTTGTGGATCTTAAGGTCAAAGTTGTTTCGCTCACTTGCGATAGATCACATGAAGTTTTCAATAATGAATTCAATCGATTAAGCGGAATGGATGACGATTTATTCACATATGAAGTTAAAGTTGCTAACTTCCCATGTGACTCAAACATGGATGATGATTCGAAGCATGAAGCTGATGATGACATGGGACATGATCCATCTGATGTTGCATTTACTGAATGTTTGGGTTCAATTTTTTTAACTACAAGACGATGGATCATTATACAATGAAAGCATTATGGATTTAATGGATTAGAGGAAATGATGAAGTTAAGCTCACTAATGATGAATCTTCTGATAATGAAGATGAAGTTGTTGAAGTCTTTAGGATCGACACTAATATATTTAACTACGAGACACCTCTCTGCTTGGCATTCAAAGAATTCAATTACCTTCTCAAAGTAGATCCAAACTTACTTACAAAGGATATTATGGGGTTTAAAACTTATGAATATTACAAAGATGACTGGATCTATGAATGGAACAAGAACGTGCCATGGGTATATGACAAGTCATGGCTTGATAATGGGATATGGAAGGAACCAACACTAGTCAAACACCATTGCAAACCTTTTAATTATAAGACTAGATGTTCGGAATGGCCAACCTATAGTTGGAGAGAGGGTGGTTATTGTAATGGAGGAAATTTTCCTAGTGCTTACGTTATTGGAAACTCACTCCATTACCAAGACCTTGAATGGTATGAGGCTTTGGAAGATAATGAACTAACAGAAGAAGATTTAAGAAATAAGGCTATCATGGAAGGATTAATCAAAAAATAAGATGATGATGATGAGTCATGTTACGAATGCAGGAAACAATGGAAGGTGTATACAAACTATGATGATGCATATAAGATAAATCATGATGTTGAGGAAAGAGAAGAGTTATGTGAAATTCATGAGTTGCCAGTGTGCAATATAAGAAGATTCGAGATGATCAAGTATTCATTCAGACAAGACGAAGAGTATGTTGCTATTAAAGAATATGAATACGATGATTTGAAAAGAACAAGCGAAGATGCATGCCGAGCATACGAGGAAATCTTTCGTATGATGGACGAAGGAATGATGGTAACTAGAGCTGAGTAGAAAAGAAGCTGGAAGACAAGTCTAACTTAAAGACTTTGATGTAAACAAAAGTGCTTCCCGAGAGATAACCCGGATTGTTATTTAATTTTATCGAGTCTGTCTTTCCAGACATCAATACGGCGTATCCGCTCTATACCATACGGCGTATTGATTATCTGGACGTTATCATTCTTTACTTTTTATGCACTTTAAAAACATTATTGTCAGTTCTGGCAATACGGCATATTCATTCACATGATATGGCGTATTCACCAGACTGACCCGTGTTAATTTGTTTATTTTAGTTTAAATTAACCGTAGATACTAAGATATGAATGCATGTTTTTCCTATTTTGCACAAGACATCATAAAAGAAATATCGACGAATATTGGTGGAGAATTTACAAATCTGGAGATCTTAAAGTGTTGGAGTCTTGAAAACTTCAATGTGGCTATTCAACATGAAATCTTGCTTAATAAATCTACATGGAGAATCTACCGAGCAAATATCAAGGGATTTTTGATGACATCAAATAACGTCTATTCTATAGCATCATTTATCCCATGTATTTAAGCCATTTTGTATAATTATTGCAAAGAATTGTTACTTAATCGTTTATATTTGAGAATTACAGTAATTATGGAGTACTTGGTGAATATTAGCAAAAGGCGTGCATTCTGGAGCTTAAATGAAGATATTTTAAATATTTACTATTCTGACTACCAATACGCCATATCCATCAAGGAAGATACGACGTATACGTGCCTATACTCACTAAAGACCACAAAGGAAAGAAGACCAATACGCCGTATCCAGAAGATATCAATACGCCATATTGGAAATATAGTATGTGAATATTCTGGAAGATATCAAACGTGGTCTCTACTAAAAAAAACCCTAATACGCCGTATCCAAGACTTTGGATACGCCGTATCGAACCGACTTTAGATCCTATAAATAGAAAACTCAAAAACGAGTTTTAAGTGTGCTAAAGCATATTCTTGATACCAAAACCACAAAAGTCGATTTTCAGAGGAGAAAAAGAGCAGAAGAGGTCTTGTAACACATTCGAATCCATAGAAGACAACGTGTAATTTCTTATACTTTTGTAATCGTTTAGTTTTTGGTATCATTCATTAACTCGGTTAGTTTACCTTGGCTAAAACAATTACTCTTGTATTAATTATGATGTTTGAAGGCTAATACCTTCGGGTATTAGCCATTATTATGAAGATCTAAATGTTTGGTTTTGTTTATATCTTGATTGCTTAATTTATTGTTACATGCTTGTTTATGTTTATTAATTCATACTTGTTTACGTGCTTTTGTATGCGACCTATCATTCAACTAGATCTAGTGATACAGACCAAGTAATCTAGATGCTGGGATAGCTTTCCATATAGTAGTTTATACATCTAGAATTATAGGATCACAAGTATTGTCCTGCTAAATCTGTGTCTAGGATACGTTTTAGGCTTAACTAGTTAACTGGATATTGCCTTTGGTTTATTGAACATGTTGACTAGTAGGTGAATCTAGATAATTCAACAAATAATGTTCTGATTCCATTGGATAGTTGGACAAGTGGACTACTAGTGTATAAATTGCCTTTAAGCAGTAAGTGGGTAAAGTCTCTATGAGCTAGGGTTTAACAAGATCACCATTGCTTTAATCCCTAAGATAGATTATAATCAAGTAATAAGGATGCTTTATGCGGATGCTTTAATTATGACATAATTAATGTGTCTAGGTCTTAGGATGAAGTCCCGCCTAAGTCTAAGAATGATATACCTCTTCGAAATAAGTAATCATTGCACTGAATAAACAAACCAACTTCTAATCGGATTAATGATGGCTAATATAGTTTTCTATCATAAGGCTCGACCGCTCTTTTATATTATGTTAATTTGTTGTGTGGGTTAAAGTGTCTTGAATTGATTGTAGTTACCAAACAAACCCGTGCCAGTCTCTCAGGTTGAAACCCTCCTTTTACCTATTAGAATTAGGATTAGAATTAACATAGGATTAACATAGGTTTGACTCAGATTAGAATTAACATAGATTAGATAACCAAAATATAAATAAATTGAAATATTTAACCTCGCTTCAAGTGTTCGACACCCTACTTACCACAAATCTACCACCAACCGGGTACACTGCCCGTTAAAGTGTTGTTTTTGGTTAAGTCGGCAAAATATAAATTTAAAACTTAAATCTTAAAAATAAACACCACACAACGACACATCAAGTTTTTGGTGCTGCTG
The DNA here is from genome assembly GCA_026074375.1 of Tanacetum coccineum. Taxonomy (NCBI): domain Eukaryota; kingdom Viridiplantae; phylum Streptophyta; class Magnoliopsida; order Asterales; family Asteraceae; genus Tanacetum; species Tanacetum coccineum. The sequence continues at coordinate 20,260 of BQNB010039602.1, forward strand.
CCGAGGAGTGAAAATTAATCTTGATTTTTATTTTATGTTTTGGTTTTTACCATTATATTAGATCTAAGCCTTAGAAGAAGTGTTAATTAGATTAGTGTATATTCTTGTATATTCTTGTATATTCTGTATATTTTGTATATTTGTTAGTCTAATTGTTTGTTTGTATATTTGTGTGTTTAATTTAATAGTTTTGCTAATACACTGTTTTGGTCGATAACTCGATACGGCGTATCCACTACCATCGGATACGGCGTGTCCAACTTTCTGTCCAATACAGCGTATTGATTCAACTGATTAATATGGCGTATCCACTTCCATTAGATATGGCATATCGATCATCTAGAACAGAATCAGATTCCTATGTTTTTATATTTGATTTCCGTGCTAAAAAAATTTCTTTCCTAAAAGAGCCTATCCTACTGATTGTTTATCCCTTGTTTCAGGTAGTGCATGACAAGGAGTTCAACAAACGAACTATTCACACCTTTTAAGGATCTAAAACGAGAATTTTGATCATCTAGGAGACACTTCAACACATTAAGTCTTGACGATTTGAGATCGCCTGATTTCAATTTATTTTCTAACCAATAAAACTCAGAGGAAGAAGCGGAAACAATGCGGAAACTATGGAACCGTACATGAGCAAGACCCGAGCTGACTATGGATCGGGGGTTGTTAGGCCGAAAATTGAAGACAAGGATAATTTTGAACTAAAGGGCTAATTTCTCAAGGAACTACGTACTAACACCTTCAGCAGTTCAGATCATGAAGATGCGAACGAACACATTGAGAAAGTTCTTGAAATCGTAGATTTATTCCACATTCCTAATATTACTATAGACCAAGTAATACTTAGTGTAACACCCCCAAATTGGGTCGCAACGGAATATGGGTATGGGGGTGGTACTTCATAGATCAATAGCACAAGATATATATAAGAATGACCATTTAAAAGTAGTTTAAAACTGATACATTGGATTTAACAAATTATTGTTACACAAGTCCGAAACTTCACTTGTTCATTGTTCAAAATACAAAGATTTTAGTCCATAATAGATATATCCCCAAAATCTAATGCAACCAAATCTTTCATGCATATGACTTCTAAAATATCGACCACCAATGTATCCCTGGTCTTGCACCTTATTGATCTCCTGAGAAAACATTGTTTAAAACGTCAACAATAATGTTGGTGAATTCATAGGTTTGTAAAATGTATAATGTAGGACCGCAAGATTTCCCCATGATAATGCAACAGATGCAAACATCATAAAATGTAATTACATTTTCCTAAGCTCATGACACTGAAGCTCGACATGTATGAAGTGCAATATAAATTGCCAACATTGCCCGTGATGATGTTCTAACCCGCAACATCCTATGTCCGACATGTTATACATTCGTTGTCCGGCAAACCGGCACAGTGAGCATGACTCACCCGAACAGGGATGTCAATCCCAAATAGATCTATTTATAACATTCGCGCTCACAACAAGTAATTAACAATTCATGATAATGGGCTCAGAGGGTTATCGCTACTTAAGCAAACACATAATCGTAATGTAAAATGTCCACTTGCGTCCAATTGTAAAACATACATATGTTTCTCACCTCAAAACTTGTAAATCAATTATAAATATAAAACGTGGGGCTATGAACTCACCTTGTGTGTATGATAACAAGTATATCACAGAAAATGCGTCACGATAATGACCGAATGCAACCTAATCCAATATAGGTCGTATAAGTACTAAGCATTTTGATTAACTAACACCATATATAATTCTATATAGCTACATCACCATCTAATTGTATTTGTGAAATCTCATTTATAAAGTAAAAACGTTTATAAATATCTCTTTAGTGAAAACGGCGTAACTTTATCGTTTTAAGTCCGTTTCTTACATTTCTTATGTCCACGCTTTCTTATTAAAACGAGTTATCAAAATATTATATTTTCATATTTTAAGTCCTCTGGTGAACAGTACTTTTTACTGTTCATATACTTTTATAAATTATTTTTATAAAATTAGTCGTCGTAAACTTGTAAATGTCGTATTTTATTCATTTTAACTCCGTTTTTAGTGATTCTTTCAAGCACGTCTTCGTAGTTAATAGTTCTATCTAATTAATGATGTTTTCAAAATTAATATATCTGACGTGAACAGTAACTTTTATAAAATTATTTTTATAAAAGTATTTATTATCGTAAACATGTGAAATTCATAACTCCTTCGTTATTGATCCTAAAATTATGATTCTTATTGTTTTGGAATCCTAAAAATATGTAATTTTTATGAAAAATAACCAAACATTTATATCAGATCTGAAAATCAAATAGTTTTTATAAAATTTCTTTTATAAACTCGTTTATTATCGTATAACTTGTAAATTACGTATCTCCTTCGTTCTAAATCGGGTTTTTTAAGTTTCTTACCTTTTTGGAATCCTCATGAGATGTAGTATTTTATAAAAATATAAAATAAATACTTTTTATTTCTAATTTAAATAGATTGTTTTGATAAACGTGTTAAAAATATGATTAAACTTGTTTTTGTAACCTTTAGGTTTAGTAACTTTGTTACAAGTCCATTACAACACTTAACTTCACATGTCTTACATCCTTAGGGTCTTTAGGCAATAATTTGTCCAAAGATTGTCCAAGAATCATAAGATCCATATGTCTACATACTTATTTTGTTTATAAACTTTGATATGTACTTTTATACCATTAGTTTACATATACTTTCTATAAATAAATCAATACTTGAAATATGTATATACTAGCTTTATGACATGATAATAACATCAATAATTCTCATGTGAAAGCATTTTAAACAATGAACAAGAGGTAAAACTATTTTACATCTTATTAAGAAACCTAGATGGTGATTTACTATATAGAAGTTATACACACATAAAATCATGGAAGTAAAAGATGTATGGTTTCTAGATAACCTTGATATAGAGTAAGATGATGAACAAATAATCTAAACCCTTGTTTAGCAAGAAAACCTTAGCTTTCAACACCTTGAAAACCCCAAATTTCAATGATAACCCTAACTCCTTTCCTTTGTATAAAACCATTTTTATCAACCAACTAAGCTTCCAATACCCCTTAGAATGCCTTAGATAAGTACTTAGATCACTTGAATACTTGATAAAATAAATTTTGTGATTTGTTTGTGTGTTTTTGGCTTGAGCCGTGGTTAAGCTCTTCTCTTGTCTTGGTCTTTATCTAGTTGTAGGCTTGTTCCTTCATGCTTTGTGATCTTTGATCTTGAGCCTTTGTCATTGTCTTTCGACTTAGTCTTTATGTCTAAGATCTTTAAATCTTTTTCCTTCAGTCTTGATCGTCTTTGCCACCTTACGATCTTGTGTCATGACCAACATGCTCATACTTTGCATCTTCTTGAAAGCTCTCTAATAATCTCCCTTGATAGACTTGATATCTTAAAGGAAGATCTTGTTTATCAGAGTTTGCGGAAGTCTTTATCTTTAATACTTGAGCTTTCTTGATTCTTAAATCTTGATGCTTATAGTATGTCTTTGTAGTTTGAGCATGAGCATGTGGTAATGAATCCGATTTCAGCTGGAATGAGGCATCTCCATCTCCATCTTTATATGAATCCTGAAAATAAAATAAGTTAGAGTCAATAAGAAGCGTAGTAGGACGAATAGGGCTTGTCATTCCGTTCGTTTGGTTAGATTAACCCCCAGATCTGTTGGACCATTTTACAGTATAAATACTGTACCTGTGATCAGGTAGATTCAAAGAATTTCCTTGACAGGGTTTCCAACTCAAAGATTAGGATATTCTAACACAGATGTATTAGATTTACCATGCTTGCTAGTTCTCATTACCGGAACGTCTCAAAGCAGACAACACGGTAAGAGTGAATCAGATAGTTACTATCTTTCTGATTAAGCCGTCAATTCATTTACTGGAACAAGTTTGATTCACATAGAATCGCACCATCGTTTCTTTCCAGTTGACACAAGTTTGATTCATATAGAATCGCGCAAGTCACCTACCAAGAGCTTGTTTGATGTTGGCTCAAGCAGGATTTCCATCTTCATTGTGAATACTTAAGTATCACTCGGATGTTCTGGAAAAATCACAAGGATAATGCGTAGGACTCTTGTTAACAACTTGTGAACTTATTGATGTTCAACAAGTGTTTGTAATGGAATGTGTCCTAATGAGATTTATTTTATTGATCTCTTGGCTCTAGACTCGATTAGTGCGTTTTGGTTTTAGTAATCGGAGGCTGGAGCAGACTGCCACCTATTCAATATTAACTAACTCGGAGTGAGAAAGTCAATAGAAGTCGTGTGTATCTCCGTGACAAATGAGATAAGTTTTTGTTGAGAGAAACTCGAATGGCTAGGGAGGGTTGTGCATTGCATCACTGGGTCCATGATGTCATCTTCAATAACAGAATTCATCTTTTTAAAAACCGATAGATTATGTATTGACCCAGTTTCTGCCTAAGGTGTAGGGGGCTTCTTTCTTTACACCCTTTATCCACACATTCCTTTTTCATTCTTCAACCCCTTTAATGCTTACCAAGACGTCATTACTAATACCTTGTTGTGATTGTTTCAGTGTTAGCTCAATCTTAGTCGGCATTATTCCCTTAAACTCATTCATCTCCAATCATACCTAAGGATCGCTATTTATAAATTTGGAGTATTTCTTTGCGGTAGATCGCCGGTTCTGGTTGGAGTAGGACTATTTTAACCTTTACCACTATGACTTTAGTACTAGTCGTGATAAGATGTTTGTAGGGTTTGAGATCGTAACCATGAAACTTTTTTTCGAAGAGTATTCAAACATTGATTCGATATTAGATATTTATTTATTTTCAAGATCCATTTTAATTAATTATTCTCTTATTGTAAATACTAATTCATTCGTTTTGAAATTACCTTGTTATTAACTATTGTATGAATATTAGGGGAGAAAAACAAATTATTACAATGAAATTATATGGAACATTAACTTGCTCCTCCTAATTTTACATATGTTTGAAAAAAAAACAATGATACAATTGTAAATTGAATAAAATTTGAGGTTTAGAATGTTGAGCAATAATTTTGAAAGATTATGAATTATCATGAAGACTTCTTTGAAAAATTGTGCATCAACACCGAAATCTTTATAACACACATTAATTGGAGATAGTCATTATTATTTGCGAGATGTTATTAAGCATTAGATTAAATGTTCTTGATTACCAAAGCATTAAGAAGAGTATTCAAACAGCATTAAAACATTGTTTTTAGAAAAACTCCCTGAAAAGAAAAACTCCCCCTCAGATATTAACTCATTTTGAAAATGACACCAAATGTAGAAGAATTGTCTTGTAAAACTTTATGAGGGATGGAGTGTTGAACACACAATTTTGAAAGATTATGAATCGTCAGTGAGAAATTCTTGAAAAATTGTGTTCAACTTTTTGAAAAACCAAATGTTAGAAGACTTCTCTTCTAACTTTAAGGATAAGCGCACTGAAACGTACACTCTCCTTTGTCGTTCGGGTCCGAGTTGCAATCTGAGAGCAATTACAAGTCATAAAGAGAATTAGAAATGACATGTTTTGAAAGCATTTGAAACTCCTGTTCGAACTTCATTTACACGCCCGTGTCGATGTTAATCAACATTTCTAGGTACGTAAATGTTATCGATTCCAAGAGACATGTCGAGAAGATTCTTTTTGTGAAACATTTTCTGATTTTTTGATTTTGTATTTTCCTTTTGAAATTTTTTATTGTTGTATTTGTTTTTTTATATGTTTTATATTTTTGTATATTTTTTTCTCAAAAATATGTACAAGTTGATGTTTGGTGGATTATCAAGCAGATTCGTTTGTCAGAACCTCTAGTTCTGCTGGAGTCAAATATCTCATTCCAATTTGTCTGACAAGATACTGAAACCTATCTTCGGGTAAGGCTTTAGTAAACATATCAGCTAATTGGTATTTAGTTATGACAAAGTACAATTCAATTATACCGTTTTCAACATGTTCCTTGATAAAATGATATCGAGTATGGATGTGCTTGGTACGAGAGTGCTGCACGGGGTTGCATGAGATTGCTATGGCTGACTGAGAGTCGCAGTACAACTGTATCTTGTTGTAGTTTAAGCCATACTCTTTAAGCTGTGTCCTCATTCACATTACTTGAGCACAACTTGCAGATAACGCCACGTACTCAGCCTCAGCTGATGACATTGCAGTACAGTCTTGCTTCTTTGACATCCAGCTGACTAACTTATCACCTAGGAATTGTATTCCTCCAGAAGTGCTTTTGCGGGTATCAATACATCCGGCATGATCGGCATCTAAAAAAGCTGTTAGTTCAAAGCCAAAATCCTTCGGATACCAGAGTCCCATGTTAATGGTACCCCTTAAGTATCAAAAGATCCTTTTAACCTCTTTGAGGTGTTTTTAAGTCGGTCTTGCTTGATATCTTGCACAATAACATACTGCTTGCACTATGTCTGGTCTACTAGATGTCAGATACATGAGTGACCCGATTTTAGTACGGTAGTCAGTTTGGTCTACGGGTTCACCACTCAAGTCTACATCTAATTTGCTATGCCGTATAGGGAAACCCAGGTTTGAACCCGGGACCTCAACCTTCACTGCATAGCATTTAACACCACACGCTGCTACCACCAATGTCCTTGGGTCTTTTACATCTAAGCTTGCTTTTATTATCCTTTTAACCTTTAGTTAGCAGTTTTGCCTATAAGCTCTTTAGAGCTTATTTCCAGCTTATTTAGATAAGCTGGTTGGCCTATTTTATTTTTTTAGGATCTTTATAATTTAAAGTAATTTCTGTAATTTTTTCAGAATTTTGAAAATTAGTTTAGTATTTTAATTAATTTTTTAGATTAAATCAGTTTTTAATTCATAATAAATAAAATAAAAGTCAAAAAAATATAATTGTTTTTCTAAAATTATTTTTTTATCATTTAGGACCTTTAAAAATTAAATTTGCTTTTGTATGGTTAAAATTTTAGAATTTAGGTTTTTAAAGCTCGGGTTTAGGATCCCGTTATCCTTTTTGTGTTTTAGCCTTAATTGCTTTCGTTTTTAGCTTGCCTTTATTCGTTTTTGCATGTTATTTGTAGAAAAAGAATTCAAATCAAATATTTGATCATTCAAACACGCGATCACGAACTTAATCACGATTCTCAATTCACGCCTCATCGGAAAACGACCCAGGAAGGTTTTTTGGATTTTACTTTGGTCAAAAGTAATATTTTTTAAACGCCTCACGGAATACTTACTCTCTCTCTCTTCTTAATTGATATTTTGGTTATATATTATTGTTGGAAACAAGAAAAGTATCGGTCACTTCTAAGTTGTAATAGTCTTAGCCCGTAGTTTATTATTTGATTAGTCCAGTAAGCTAGTCTGGCTGAAGGCCCATGGATGGCTTAGTAAAGCCCATGGCCGGCCATGGTATGTAATATATATACCCTCTCCATGCCTTGGAGAGGGTTGGTTCGTTGGTTAGTTGTTTCATTTTCACATTTTCACACACTTAATATTAATATTACTTTCTCTCTCTAGAAACTTTCCAACCCACTTCTCTCTCTAGTTCTTGCATAATATCATTAGAGATTACTAAGTAATATCTTCAATTGCTATCAAGCCATAGGAGTGGTATGTTTTAGTTTTGTGTTTTTGTCTTTTTGATTGTGGTTCAAAACCTTTACAAAGGCAAAAATTTTGATTTAAATTTACGGCTTAAAAAAACTTAAGTTGTTCAATCTTTATTGTTCCTATAGGTTTAGTAACCCTAGGTTTTACAAGATTTTTTTGCAAAAAAAACCAATCAAAAATGTGTCTTTTTGAGTTTGAAAATTTGGGTTTCTCCTCAAGTTACAACCGAACTAGTTTTGTTATCTGTTAGGGAACCAAAACCAGAATGATCGTAACGAGATTAACTAACTAGTTAACCGGAACCAGGTTGACGAACATTTTTTAATCAGTTGGAACCGAACTAGTTTTGTTTTAGTTGAAAGCCGAACTATTTACTTTAGTGGAACCGAATCTAAGATGTATTGCCAGTTAAGCCGAACTGAGTACTTTCAGTCCCAACCGAACAGTTTACGACTTTGAGGAGCCGAACTAGTTGGAAACAAGTTGGAACAGAACTAGTTGGAACCGAACCAGTTGGAACCGAACTAGTTGGAACCGAACCAGTTGGAACCAAACCAGTTGGAACCGAACTAAAGTTGTTTGAGAACCGATCTAATCATTTTCAACTAAAACCTATCAACTCAAATTTTCCTAAATATACTGTTAATTTCGTTTTGACTTGTAAAAACCCTGAGAACATTAACTTGTTCTCCCGGTTTTGTCAAGAATTTATAAAATCCTGTATGAGTTTCAAGAATATACTTCAAGACTTCGACAACCAAACATAAACAAACATAATTTTTTTTCTACCACCGATCGATCAATTAGTAAATCTTTTTGATAACCTACTTTATCAATTATTGACTCTAGCTGATAAATCATCTTCTCCTCGGTGGTGACAATAAACCACCGATGCCTTGAAAAACACTTTGATGATTCATAGGAAAACAGAATAAGAACTTTAAATGATGAATATACCGACATGGTAGAATATCCTTGCTTCCGTTGAGAAAGGTCCACTAGCACTCGACAGGCCATCAATCATAGAGGATGGTGTAACAATACCTAAGGAATATACTGAGCTCACTCCTGCAGAAGCCTTTCAAGCGAGTGTGACATACAAAGCAATTACTATCATTCACCAAGGCCATCAAACAGAAAATTATGCTCTTGTGAGTCAACATCTTGTAGCCAAGGATCTTTGGGAGAAGATTAAACTGCTCATGCAAGGAACGTCATTAACAAAGCAAGAACGAGAGTGTAAACCTACTGTATAAGTGTCGAATTTAAACAGCCCTTTATTATCCAAGAGTATACTTTCTTTAAACACTTTAAAAACCCTAATTTATACATAATCATGTTTATACTTAAACAACATGTTAACATACTTATAGATCCATTATTCCATGATATATACAACAACATGACATAAGAAAAAGTGTATAATTTCATAACCATAGGTAAAAACTCTTTTTACATATTCAAAGGTTCTAAATGGTGATTTAGCTATAAAGAACATGTAAACACATAAAATCATGAAATGAAAAGTATAAAGGTATTTAGATAACCTTAGGAAGGATGAATGATGAAGAACAAATGATCTAAACCCTTGTTTTGGATATCAAACCCGAGATTATAACACTAGAAAAACCCTTAATCCTTTGAAACCCGAATCTTGCACAAACTTTCTTAAATCTTCGAAACGAGAAATCAACCCTCCGATCTTTCTTAGAACACCTTAGAATAGATGTAAGAACACTTGTATTTGATCTAGAAAATCAAAGTATGGATGTGTTATGGAGATGGTTTTGAGCCGTGATATATGATGAGAGAAATGAGAGAAATGTGTGAAAAATTTGTTAAGAAATATATGTTATGATTTATGTTTTCTAGTTTAGGCTTTATATAGGGCTTAACTAAGGTTAAGGAACTATAGTTAAGTTAACTAGGGTTAAGTTAAAGGAAAATATCTAAAAGATATTTTTGATAAATATCTAACAAATATCTAAAAAAATATCTAACAAATATCTAAAAAAATATCTAACAAATATATAAAAAAATATTTAGTGATTTGTGATTTCCGGGTTCGCCTAAACGTGTTTTATTGTGAAACGTAAACGTTTTACGTAACCGACAAAAATAAAATATAAAAAGTTGATTACTACTTTCCTAAAAGTAATATATGGCTTGCTTGACGAATACTTTAATTTGTTTGGTGTCCGTTTACATTAATCGTTGATTTTTTAGTTTACGCGATGTAACCTGGTACTTAATATTAAAAGCGAACGCGTACAAAAGAAAAAAAAATGATTCATAAAATAGATGACGTTAAAAATGACCTGAAAATATGGAATGTTACACTGAAGGCCAAAGCACACAGACTGTCATTACTCATAATGCTGCTTATCAAGCTGATGATTTGGATGCATATGACTCTGATTGTGACAAACTTAACTCTGCCAAAGTTGCTCTCATGGCGAATTTATCTCATTATGGTTCATATGCTTTTGCTAAGGTACACAATCATGATAATATGAATAATAATGTGGTAAATCAAGCTGTGCAGATGATGCCGTCTTCTCAACAGTCAAATGTTGTGAATCATTCAGAGACTGAAATAACCAGTGATAGCAATATCCTTCCTTATTCTCAGTATGCGATTAAATCACAACAAGCAACTGTTCAGAAGTCTAACTCCTCTGCACAACAAGATGATTTAATATTATCTGTGATTGAACAGCTTAAAAACCAAGTAGCTAATTATACCAAGACTAATATGGAAAATAAGAGTGTCAATGATCCCTTAACTGCTGAGCTTGAAAGATATAAGGAACAAGTTAAAGTTTTAAAAGAAGGACAAAATGTTGACTTAAGGAGTAAGGATAACATTTCAGACACATGTGCACAGTCTGTAGAGATTGATCTTCTTAAACAAACTCTTTCAGAACATTTAAAAGAAAAGGAATCTTTATTACAAACGGTTACTCTTCTAAAAAATGATTTTAAGAAAGAAGAATCTAGGAACATTGATAGAGAAATAGCTCTAGAAAAGCAGATCAAACAACTAGATAATATTGTTTTTAAAAGAGATCAATCTGCACAAACTGTTCACATGTTGACGAAACCTCAGTTTTTCTATGATAATACCACTAAACAAGCTCTAGGTTTTCAAAATCCCTTCTATCTGCAGAAAGCTCAGCAGTCGAAACCAAAGCTATATGTTGGTGATATTATTGTTCAAACTAATCCTATTGTGATTCCTGACTCAGAAGAGACCTTAGCACTTGCTGAAGAGAGTCGTTCCAAAATGCTTTTAAAACATAAGGATAATATGATGTTAGAAAAGAAAAAGCAAGTTGATACCACACCAATAGATTATGCTGCTCTTAACCAACTTTATAAAGATTTTTCAACACGATTTGTTCCACAAACTGAATTATCTGCTGAACAAGCCTTTTGGTCTCAGAATTCTATGAATTCTTCAGAACCCATACTTTCTATTAGACCCACCAATGTTGAGGTTCCAAAAGAACTTCCTAAAGTCCATCATGGTTAACAAACACCGAGTTTGAAGAAACTTAAACCCAGCTTGCTAAACTTTTTATTATGAAGTGGTAGTACAAAAGAAAGGACACACCCACAGCTATCACTAAGGGTTCTCGAGGGGATTTTCGAACAAACAAAAGCTTATTGAAAGGGATAAATAATTCCATTTGTAAAAGCTCTGAAGGACTTATTTAGCAAATATTCCATCCAACATTAGTTAATGAACTTTCTGAAGTCCAAAATGTCTTCTATCAAATGGAACAGGCTGTGGAACAACATCGTATTGAGTCAAAAACATTTGAAGTTAAGATGAATCAAGTTTTAAACGAAAATGAACGACTCTTGGAACAAGTGATGAGCAAAGATATTGTGAACTTACTTGTTAATCCTTTCGTGGAGAATGATTATGTGAATGTGCATGAATGTCAAAAGTGTCTCAAACTTGAGACTGAGCTTCAAACGGATTTTGTTAAAAGGGAAACTTACGATAAACTGTTCAAAAGTTTTACCATTCTTGAAAAACATTGCATCTCTTTAGAAGTTGACAACTCACCCTTAAACAGGAAATTTTTCAAAGGGAAAATTCTGTTTCAAATCAAAGTGTTCCAAGTTTTGATCAATTGTTTGAATTAAATGAATTGAAAGCTCAGTCCCAAGAGAAAGACACGGTAATTAAGAAGTTGAAAGAGAGAATTAAATCTCTAAGTGGAAAAATGGATAAGGATAAGATCAAACAGGACTTCGAAGAGATTGAAACCATTAATATTGAATTGGATCATAGGGTGACAAAGCTTATTGCTGAGAACGAGCATTTGAAACAGACCTATAAGCAACTTTATGACTCGATTAAACCAACACGTATTCGATTAAAAGAACAATGTGATGATTTAATTAATCAAGTCAATATAAAGTCTGCGGAAATTTCTGATTTAAATGCTAGTCTTCAAGAAAAGGCTTTGGCAATAACAGCACTTAAGGATGAATTAAGGAAACTTAAAGGAAAAGCCCTAGTTGACAATAATGTAAAATTTATTTCAAACCACCCTAGTGATCCAGAGTTGCATCAAGTTATGTTGGGACCAATAACCCCCAAAATTGTTTGAATAAAGGACAATCTTCACTCATGCCTATGTTTAAGCATTCTCATGGAAGAAGCCCGTAGTTCTTAGTATCTAGTCGATCATAAAAAAAGTTAATTATACCCCTTAGAATCCATCTTAAATCTGCCTGTAAGTATAACAAAACTAATTCTGGAGATTTGCTTTATCTAAAATCAGTAAAACCTGTCCTAGTATCAACAGTTCTGGAGAACAATTAGTGGCTGTGACCCCGATGAACAAAGTCAAAAGAGTTAGATTCACTGAGCCCGTCACATCCTCAAGAAACACAAAAACAACCCATACCTCAAACCTAGCTTCTAACAAACCTATGTTGTCTTCTACAGGAGTAAAACAGTCTACTAGTGCTAGCGGATCACAGCCTTCAGGCAATACAAAGAAAGATAAGATTCAGCAAACACAAAGTAGAATTCTGAAGAATAAAGTAGAAGCCCACCCTAGGAAAGTTAAATCTAGTTTGAAAAATAAAGACTGTGTTGTTGCACCTAAAGGAACTGCTCATGTGCAGCATTCCAAGCTTAATGCGAATTATGAACTTAAATGTGTTAAGTGTAATGGTTGCATGCTTTCTGATAAAATCCATGATTAGTATGGTTCATGATTTAACCAAAAAGTGAATGCTCGTAAAGCTAAATCTAGATCTGTTAAGAAAAATTCAAAGAGAAAAGTTTGGAAACCAACAGGAAAGGTGTTTACCAATATTGGATATATCTAGAGACCTACTGGTCGGACCTTCACTATAGTAGGAAATGCGTGCCCTTTAACTAGGATTACCACAACTACTGAAGTGCCCCTTAGGAAATCATCTGCTCTAGATAATAAAACACCTAAACCTGTCGTCACATTGGTTTACTCAAGGAAACCTAGGAAGTCTAAAACTAGTGTTCCTGTTAACAATTATAAGGTTATTAAATCCTGTAACTCTGCTAACAATTTGGAACCCAGTCAATTCACGGATCTATATTTCCAATGTTTCCATCTTCCTCACTTAATAAATGCCAGTCGTCCCAAAAAAAAATTTTTGTCCTCTGTTATTTGACTCTGCTGCTCCAAGCAACATGACCTAGAGATTGCTCTCAAGCTCACTAATTTGTCAATTAAGTTCTTGGGTACAATCAAATTCGGTAATGATCATGTAGCAAAGATGATTGGTTATGGAGACTATCAGATTAGGAATGTTACAATTTTAAGGGTTTATTACGTTGAAGGACTTGGGCATAATCTATTCTCTGTGGGACAATTTTGTGATTCTAATCTCGAAGTTATGTTTCGTCAACACAAGCTGCTACATTCGCAATCTAGAAGGTGTTGATTTATTAACTAGATCTTGAGGGGACAATCTTTATACACTCTCTCTTGGGATATATGGCGTCCTCTCCTATTTGTCTCTTGTCAGCGAAGGCCCTCTAAAACCAAGTCTTGGTTATGGCATCGTCGTCTCTCTCATTTGAACTTCAGAGTGATTAATCATCTTGCCAAACATGGTCTTGTTCAAGGTCTCCCTAAGCTCAAGTTTGAAAAGGACCATTTATGTTCTGCATGTGCATTAGGCAAGAGCACGAAGAAACCCCACAAACCTAAATCTGAGGACACCAATCAAGAAAAACTCTATCTGTTGCACAGGATCTGTGTGACTAATACGTGTCATGAGTGTCAATGGAAAGAAGTACATCATTGTTATTGTCGACAATTACTCTCGATTTACATGGGTAAAATGCTTGCGATCAAAAGATGAAGCTCCAGCTTTTATTATCAATTTTTTAAAGATGATCCATGTACGACTTAAGGAAACCGTCCGACGCATCAGAACATATAATGGAAACGAGTTTGTAATCAGACATTGGTAATATTATGAGAAGTGCTGGCATCTCTCATGAAACATTTTGTTTCCCCGAAGTCTCCACAAGCAAAACGGTGTTGTTTAAATAAATACAAATTATAATACGCTAATTGAAGCAGCCCGCACTATGTTAATTTATGCAAAAGCTCCTTTATTTCTATGGGCCGAAGCGGTTGCTACAACCTGTTATACCGAAAATCGTTCCATGATATCCTACAGACATGGTAAGGTAAAACACCATACGAGCTTCTGCACAACAAACCTCCCGACCTATCGTATCTTCATGTGTTTGGTGCACTCTGCTACCCAACGAATGATAGCGAGAACTTGGGCAAGTTACAACCGAAGGCCGATATAGGTATTTTCATTGGCTATGCACCCACGAAGAAAGCATTCCGGATTTACAACAGACGTACCAGACGAATAGTTGAAACCATTCACGTTGACTTTGATGAGCTGACTGCAATGGCTTCTGAACACAGCAGTTCAGGACCCGCACTTCATGAAATGACTCCTGCAACAATCAGTTCAGGACTCGTGCCAAACCCTCATCCTTCAACACCGTTTGTACCACCTTCGCGAACTGACTGGGATATGCTGTTTCAACCGTTGTTCGATGAATTTCTCAATCCTTCACCTAGTGTTGATCATCCAGCTCCTGAAGTTGTTGCTCCAATTAATGAAGTAATTGCTCCAGTTCTTGCTGACTCAACCGGTTCACCTTCATCAACTACAGTTGACCAAGATGCACCATCCCCAAGTAATTCTCAAACAACACCCGAAACCGAACCTCCCGTCATTCCGAACGATGTTGAAGAAGATAATCATGATATTGAAGTTGCACATATGGGTAATGATCCGTACTTTGGTGTTCCAATTCCAGAAATCCCCTCTGATCAATCTTCATCATCGGATTCTATTCATACAATTGTGCACCCTGATCACCAAATTTCTGAACACAATAGCAAATGGACTAAGGATCATCCACTTGAAAACATAATCGGTGAACTCGCTAGACCAGTTTCCACTCGGCTGCAATTACATGAGCAAGCTCTTTTCTGTTACTACGATGCTTTCCTCACTGCTGTTGAACCCAAGACGTATAAAGATGCTTTGACTCAAGCCTGTTGGATTGAAGCAATGCAAGAAGAACTTAATGAGTTCGAACGACTTGAAGTATGGGAGCTCGTACCCCGACCAGACAAAGTTATGGTGATTACTTTGAAGTGGATCTACAAAGTGAAACTAGACGAACTGGGAGGAATTTTGAAGAACAAAGCTCGATTAGTAGCCCGTGGTTACCGTCAAGAGGAGGGAATCGATTTTGAAGAGTCTTTTGCTCCGGTTGCGAGATTAGAGGCTATAAGGATTTTTCTCGCGTTTGCTGCTCATATGAACATGGTCGTATACCAAATGGATGTGAAGACTGCGTTTCTGAATGGTAATCTGCGGGAAGAGGTTTATGTTAGCCAGCCGGATGGGTTCGTGGATAAAGATAACCCCAATCACGTGTATAAGCTAAAGAAAGCTCTTTATGGGTTGAAACAAGCTCCACGCGCGTGGTATGATATGTTGTCTTCGTTCTTGATATCCCAAGACTTCTCCAAAGGCTCAGTGGATCCTACATTGTTCATCCGCAGAGACGGCAAGGAATTACTTCTGGTACAAATTTATGTCGATGATATTATCTTTGCTGCATCTACACCTGAACTTTGTGATCTATTTTCTAAAATCATGTGTTCAAAATTTAAGATGTCAATGATGGGCAAAATCTCATTTTTATTAGGATTACATATTTCTCAAAGTCCCGGAGGCATCTTTATTAACCAGTCAAAATATGCCCTTGAATCTTTAAAGAAATACGGTTTTGACTCTTGTGACCCAGTGGATACTCCAATGGTGGAGAAATCCAAACTGGATGAGGATAAAGAAGGGAAAGCCGTAGATCCGTCACACTATCGTGGTATGATTGGCACCCTCCTTTATCTTACAGCCAGTAGACCTGACCTACAATTTGCTATATGCATGTGTGCCCGGTATCAGGCTCGGCCTACCGAAAAGCACTTAAATGCGGTAAAAAGGATCTTTCGGTATCTAAAAGGAACCGTACATCGGGGTCTATGGTATCCGAAGGATTCTTTGATTGCTCTAATAGCATTTGTAGATGCGGATCATGCTGGTTGTCAAGATACACGCCGTAGCACTTCTGGTAGTATGCAACTGTTGGGTGATAAACTTGTTAGCTGGTCGTCTAAAAGGCAGAAAAGCGCTGCGATATCTAGTATGGAAGCTGAATATATTGCTTTGTCTAGCTGTTGTGCTTAAATCCTTTGGATGAGATCACAGCTTACCGACTATGGCTTTGGATTCAATAAAATTCCAATGTACTGTGATAACAAAAGCACTATTGCCTTATGCTGCAACAACGTTCAACATTCCAGATCCAAGCATATAGACATCAGATTTCACTTTATCAAGGAGCATGTTGAGAATGGGGTGATCGAACTATACTTTGTCAATACGGAATATCAACTGGCAGACATCTTCCCTAAAGCTCTTGGCCGAAATAGAATTGAATTTCTGATCAACAAGCTGGGAATGCGAAGTTTTACGTCGGAGACTCTGAAACAATTGGCAGATGAAGTTGATGAATAGTAGTGGTACCTATTCAAATATCCTGTATCATATGTATATATTTTTAAAACCATAAAACCAAATTTTTTTTTCATTTTTCAATTTTTTTATAAAAACAAAATACAAAAATATAAAATCTTAAAAACTAAAGAAAAAATTAAAAAATGGGAAAATATAAAAAGAGGTAATAATGGAATGTCTTCTGAAAAACGATAACATTTACGGTCTTAGAAATGTCATTCAATAATGATACGAGCCTGTAAATGAAGTTTGAGCAGAAGTTCCAAATGTTTTCAAAACATGCCAAATGGCTTGCTATTATTTCAGATAGCAACCCGGTCATCATGTTAAAGGCAAGTATTCCGCCAAAAAGGAAACTTGACCTCTCAACGGGAATTTATTCTCGGGCATGGTCTACTTTATGACCATGCAAAGGCTTGTGATTACCTTGCATCACAACCCGTGCTTTCTATATTTCATAAGTGTACGTGTCAGTGCGCTTATGTATTAAAATAAGAGAAATCTTATTTGCTATGGTGTTTGTTGTTTCTCAAAAATAAATACATTCCTTCATCAGAAAATATGTTTTTTTTTCAAGTGACATTTGACTTCTCAAACAACGACTACAGCTCTTTAGATAGAAAACGGGTCATTGTTTGAGGGGGAGAGAATGTCAAATTCATTGTCACATCAATTGATTTTTAGGGACATGTTTTTACACAATAACAAAACATCACTTTAAGGAAAGTTAATTAATTTTAGCTTACATGTGCCTAATGTGTTATTTGTGTATGCCTTTAGGGAATATTCTTGCAACTAATTCTATAGGTATCTAGTAATAAACAATTAGGGATCTATAAGGCTATTTGGTATCTAATTATACCTTATAAAACTTGTATAATGGCAAAATAAAATGTAGATGAAACTTGAGGGACAATAAGTGTATCAACTAAACTTACGTAAATATTCCACCCTCCTCCTCCCACGTAACTGTTCCACACACCCACACACACTCAAACACACACACGCACCCTCTCTCAAACGTAACCTTCATTCATCGCATCAATATCAATTCAAGCTTAATGTATTATTAGCAAAGTGTTCTCATGCTCCAAACCACTCACGTCTCACTCAAATTAAGCTTTTACTTGGTCTTGATCTCGATAAACCCTAATTGTCAAATAGGGTTTTTCCAAATCGAACTTGTTTAAAAACCAATAATTGAATTAGTTTTGGTTGCCTTTGGAAGTGTAGAACATCATTCTTTAACAGTTTTGAATTTTGGTTTTGTTTGAATGTATTCTTGCTATATATTGGGGGATCGAAAATTAGGTTTTTTTATGTAATATGATGAAAAATGTTTAAATGGTTTTGTGTGGGATTGTAATGGTAAATCTCTTGTTTGTGCTAGAAACATTTTAATATGATTTTGATTGCATCACGTTATTATCATATGTCTTCGTATTAATGCCTGGTCGTTTCTTGAAAAATACGTATGATAATATGTTCAAGTAGTGTATTGATTGTGCCTAACTGATATTCTCATGATATGTAACAACTGAGAGCTCTTAACTATGATATCTGTGGAACTTTTATAGACAAATCGAACAAGTGATTCACTGAGAGAACCGATCGAGTCTAAGTCTGTGTGAACCGAACGAGAGTACACCCTTTGTGGACCGATCGAGTCATTAGTATTGAGAACCGAACGAGTGTAATCCCTTTGTGCACCGATCGAGTCTAAGTCTGTGTGAACCGAACGAGAGTACACCCTTTGTGGACCGATCGAGTCATTAGTATTGAGAACCGCCCCCCCCCCCCCCCCCCCCCCCCCCCTCCCACCCCCCCCCCCCACCCCCACCCCCCCCCCCCCCCCCCTCCCCCCCCCCCCCCCCCCCCCCCCCCCCCCCCCCCCCCCCCCCCCCCCCCCCCCAACCCCACCCACCCCCCCCCCCCCCCCCCCCCCACCCCCCCCCCCCCCCCCCCCACCCCCCCCACCCCCCCCCCCCCCCCCCCCCCCCCCCCCCCCCCCCCCCCCCCCCCCCCCCCCCCCCCCCCCCCCCCCCCCCCCCCCCCCCCCCCCCCACCCCCCCCCCCCCCCCCCCCCCCCCCCCCTCCCCCCCCACCACACCCCCCACCCCCCCCCCCCCCCCCCCCCCCCCCACCCCCCCCCCCCCCCCCCTCCCCCCCCCCCCCCCCCCCCCCCCCCCCCCACCCCCCCCACTCCCCCTCCCCCCCCCCCCCCCCCCCCCCCCCCCCCCCTCCACCCCCCCCCCCCCCCCCACACCCCCGAGAGGAGGGAACGAGTGTAATCCCTTGTGAATCCATCGAGTCATAAAGTCATTAAGAAACCGAACGAGTTTTATACCCTTGATGAACCGATCGAGTTCTACTCCCTTAGGAACCAAACGGGTTTGGTACCTTTTAAGACCGCGAACTATTTAGTTTTGTTTGTGAACCGAACAGTGTTTCCCTTTAAGCCCCGAACGAGTTAATATTTTTTATGAGCCGAACGAGTCGAATATATTGTGAACTAACACGTGAAAAAGCTTTAGGAACCAAACTTTGTCTTGACAAAACACACTTAAATATCAAATTTATCCAAATAAGGTCAAAATAAGACTCCACGTTAGTTCAAGTATGAACATTAAAAGATTGACAAATCCAAGGTTAACTAAAATACACCTTAGGTTGTCTAAATTACTACTAGTAGACAAACCACTATTCCTATAATTTTAAAAATAGTTGCCTCCTGTCACATAATCTTTTAGTCTATCAAAGTTGTCTGATCTTCAAAGTGCTCAAAGTTATAAAGGTTGTAATGCGAATTAAATCGTTGTCACATTATAAATTGCATTGACTCTTTCTTAAGCAGAATCATAGACATCACAAAGGCTGAACAAATTGCGTTGGATGACGCCTTAGTTGCTCCTGTCAACCGACTGAAGATTGGTAAATGAAATCTATGATTAAGCTCATATCTCACGTCAAAAGAAACAACTCTTAAAGTGGTTTATGATGTGTTAAAGCTCACTCCTTCCTAACAAGGCATATTCAAGCCTCACTGTGTCCCAGAGATCTATATGCAAGAGTTCTGGGCCACTGCATCCGTTCATCATAACCGTTCGATTCGATTCAAGATGAATAACAAGAAATATATTGTCAATATTGAGTACTTCAAAGAAATGATTCAAATATGCCCTATAATCCGTAATCAGAAATTTGATGAACCACCCTTTGAGCAAGAAATTCTCATATTTCTCGTAAGTCTCGATCACAGTGGAGAGATAAGGAAGCTTACAGATGTCAATGTCAACAAGCTACATCAACCCTGGAGATCATTTGCTGCGGTTATCAACAAGTGTCAAAGTGGTAAAAGCTCCTATAACAGTCTTCGTTTATCTCAAGCTCAAATCATTTGGGGCATGTACCATAAAAAGAATGTTGACTATGCCTTTCTTCTGTGGGAGGACTTTACTTATCAAGTAGAGAATAAGAATACAAAGAAGGGTAATGTGATGTACTACCCACGCTTCACCAAGCTTATTGTCAACTTCTTCATGTCAAAAGATCCATCAATTCCACAGAGGAACAAGATTAATTGGCACTATGCCAGGGATGACCCCATGTTCACCACAATCAATGTTATCTCCAGGCATGAGGATACACAGTTGTACGGTGCAATCTTGCCTAAGGAATTGACAAACGAGGACATCTGAAACTCTGAGTCCTACAAAGAGTACTATGCTATCGCTTCAGGAGAAGTACCTCCAAAAACAAAAGCAAGTGTTCATAAGAAGAAAGCTGATTCTGATACAACACCTAAGGAGAAGCCTCCCACAGACCCCAAAGACAAAAGAGTCAAACAAACTGGTAAGATGACTGGCTCAGGAAAGCAGAAGCAACCTCAGGCATTTTTCGTAACTAAGGGGGTTATGGTTTAAGGGGGAGTTAAACTAGTGTTAACTTAAAAAGGACCAATTGTGTCGCCTTCCCGAGTTAATCAATCCATTAATTGCTTCGTGATCCTAAATGCTAAAGAAATATGAAAAGTGAGGGACCATTAGTGTAGTTTATCTTGCATTATAAGAAATAAAGAAAGAGAAGGGCCAATTATGCCAACTGCTGAAAGTGTAATTTTTTGAACAAAAAAGGGGGGTTGCGTTTTGACTTGGTCAAATATCACAAACTCAAGTCAAACCTGTTGCGATTCTCTCTCAAATCTCTTTCTAGTTGCGTTTTGACTGATCTGAGATTTCTAAAGCATTTCTTTGCTTAGATCCTCGTGTAAACACCTCATTGAATCAAGGGTTAGTGTGTTTAATTATTGGGTGTTTCGTTTTCTTAAATGCTAGATAAGTTTCCAATGCCTAAATTGATTCCCCGCCCCGTTCATTAATGTCACTATAATTTTCGAGTAGTGATTGCCATTTTAGAATAAGTTTAGGTTGCGAGTTGACAAGAATTCATGCTGCGTTTTAAGGCTAAACTCATGTTGCGTTTTGTGGTTATGATTGTTGTTGCGTTTTAGGATTCTAAAGGATAAACTCATGTTGCGTTTTGTGGTTATGATTGTTGTTGCGTTTTGTGGTTATGATTGTTGTTGCGTTTTAGGATTCTAAAGGATAAACTCATGTTGCGTTTTGTGGTTATGTTGTTGTTGCGTTTTAGGATTCTAAAGGCTAAACTCATGTTGCGTTTTGTGGTTATGTTGTTGTTGCGTTTTAGGATTCTAAAGGCTAAATTCATGTTGCGTTTTGTGGTTATGTTGTTGTTGCGTTTTAGGATTCTAAAGGCTAAACTCATGTTGCGTTTTGTGGTTATGTTGTTGTTGCGTTTTAGGATTCTAAAGGCTAAATTCATGTTGCGTTTTGTGGTTATGTTGTTGTTGCGTTTTAAGGTTCTAAAGGCAAAATTCATGTTGCGTTTTGATGATATAATATATGATTGCGTTTTGATTATATGATACAAAACAGGCTCAAAACGCAACTCGTTGCGTTTTGATTTGAAGAAATTTTATTATTAAAATATAGAACCCTCTTTTTCAAAATTTTCTAAAAGGGTTGCGTTTTGTCTTGTTTTGAATATTATAATCATTGCGTTTTGTGGATGATTGCGTTTTGACCTAGTTGCGTTTTGACTAAGACTGCGTTTTGAGTATGATTGCGTTTTGAGAATGACTGCGTTTTGAGTATGACTGCGTTTTGAGATTGACTGTTGCGTTTTGAGTCTGTGTATGTCAAAATCCTTGCATTTAGATATTGTGCTTACATGCTTAACTTCCGTGCATTTGCTCTCATCTAACAACCATTATCTGCATGCTCGTTCGTCTATGATTGTAACTTTGCAGAATCAATGGCTAATACTGAACAAGCTCTTGCAAGGGCCTCACCCGTCCGTACTGATGAACAAACCGTTTCTAAAATTAAAACCAAGAAGTCTAAACATACACCGGCCAAACCTAAGGAGAAGAAGCGCAAACCTGTGTCAGAATCATCTGAGGATCATCCACTAGCCAAACGTGCTAAGGCAGGGAAAGTGGTCAAGAAGAGAACTGCTAAGAGTTCTAAGCGGTTGGTCGATGAATTCGTTGACGAAGGGGTTCCTGCTGCTAAACCTAGTCTTGAAGACACAGAGGAGGCGATACTGCAAAAGGTTTTGCAAGAAAGTTTAACAGATGCATACCCAACTCAAAGGGGTCCTCTTCCTCCTGTGGTTATCAGGGAACCTGACACTGGGAAACTTCAACCACTACCAGAGGTGCCAGGAAAGGGGAAAGAGAAAGTAGGAGAGGAACAAGCTGCCCAAGTTCTCCTCAACCTTCAAACTCCAAAGAAGAAGAGCTCGACAGAACAATATATATTTCAGAGGCGCTCTCAACTTCCAACTGTAACAGCCGGTCGTGAAGAATCCTCTTCGTTATATGCCGAGCTCGGATTATCTGGCAGTGATACGGAGTCTGATGAAGAAATGCCTTCCGTGGGTAGAAGTGGAAATCAAGACGAAGGCCAGGCTGGATCAGACCCTGGTACACGAGATGAAGGCCAGGCTGGACCAAACCCTGATGACATTAACATTGCTGAATCTCTACCATTACCAACTCCGAGTGTTCTCGCTGGACCAAACCTTGAACTCTCGGATGTTGAGATCACTGGTCCCTCCAGTCAACCTCAACCTGAGCATATGGATGAAGGGTTCACGGCCTCGGCATACCCTGATGTTCAGGAGAATCTGAAGCTAACGGTTGATGATCAGGTGATACCAGAGGAACCTGTCAGCTCTACAGGGACATTGTCTTCTCTACAACATCTCGCCAAAGACTTCAGCTTTGGTGATCAATTCTTAAATGACAAACCGTCTGAGGCCGATAATGAGAAGACAACAGCAGACACTGAAGCTGAATCAATGGTGTCAGTCACTATTCAGCAAGACACCTCTATCATCCCTCCTATGACATCCCCGGTGATCGATCTCGTGTCTAGACCTGATTCACCCAATGTTCATTGGCCTCTACCAACCACCACAACCACAACTGCAGCACCACCACCAACAACAACAACAACAACTCTTCCATTACCACCTCAACCACAACAAGGTCCAACAGATCCTATCCTCATCAAACGCATAGGCGAACTTGAAGAATTCATCGCGACTCTAGTGGAAGAAAATCAAGCTTTGGAAACACGGCTAGACAAGCAAGGGAACCGAATCCATAAGATGGAAACTATGGACTGGCCCAAAATGATCAGAGAGCAGACGGTGGAGTTTATTGAATCACAGGAGATTGACCGAAAGATTGAGGAATCAGTTAAGGAGGCGGTTATCTCATCAGTCAAGCAAGCAATGAGAGCTCCTCTTCGTGCTCGCTTCAAGGATCTCCCTACGTCTGACATGAAGGAAATTCTGCTCCAACGCATGTTGGAGGAGAACTATGACAAGGGACATGCTAACCACCGAGTAGCATATGAAGCACTGCAGGACTCTATCCGTCGTGATGAAGTTGAGGACTTTGATGTAGATAAGGCTCAGGAGGAAACTAAGAAGAAAAGTAAGCAAGATTCTCCAAATACTCCGCCTGGGTCTCCACCTTCACCACCACCTCCTCCTCCACCACCGTCAGGCGCATCAGGGGCCTCTGGCACAACCGGAGCCTCCGATTCTGCTCAAGCTCCTCCTCCACCTCCTCCATCCTCATCCACTCATCAGGGAGATCAGTCAACAAGCACCGCGGCTCTAAGTTCATCAAAGACAGCTGCTTCAGCTGAATACTCTACTTGGACAACAACTGACACCCGGGTCAAGCCCTCAATCACAACGATCCCTGATGACCTTTATATGGATGATGAAACCACTGCAGATGAACAAGCATATTCTAGTGGTGATGAGGTAGGACGTGATCATATTCCTACAGTCAACTTGAGGCAGAGCTGGTGGAAACCTCTAACTGAAGACAGACCGGCCACTCCAGAACCTGCTTGGACTATTCCATCATCTGATCTGTCTATGCCAACACACAACTGGGCCTCTGCTCTGAAGTCGACATATGTTCCTCCACATGCGACATTTATGGATTGGTATTGTAAACAACAAGGAATCTCTGAAATCACTCCCAAAGACCTGGAAGGCCCTGCATTCGAAATAGTCAAAGTATTTCATCATGACGTGATTCATCTCCAATTCCAAATGGAAGAGTGCCACAAACTTCTCATCGATCAAGTGGATGATGCAATTCTCAGGTACAACGTCAGCAAGCCACTTCCACCGGGAGGTGAACCAGGCCATGTAACCATTCAACCGGACTTCTTCTTCAACAAAGACCTGGAGTATCTACGATATGGTCGCAAGGTTGGCAGACCAGCCTTGTCAATTTCGAAGATGAAGGCGGCATATTATCCTGATGTCGGCTTGGAGCAACTAGTGCCTGATCAGTTCTGGATTGAAGAAGAATGCAAGTA
>BQNB010039603.1:3092-47958 GCA_026074375.1 Tanacetum coccineum
GAATCAGCGGCCAATGATTTAATTGTCTAAAAACAGATAATTTTCTGGCTAAGGTTAAAGCTGTTTGTTTAAATAGGCTCACCAAAATGAAACGGGCCAAAAAATACAGATGGGTCGTGAGCTAGAACAAAAACAAGTGTAACACAAATTCTAAAAAACTAAAAAATGTCTATCAATCATAGTAAACAATGGTCTTGGGCTTTGAGAAATCCTTAACCAGCTAAAGGGTGGTTACAACGTAATCCGTCTTGTTTTTCTCTTCGATTTGAGAGGTCACAGGCCTTAAACGGACTTACGGATCAAAAGTTATAGCTGTTTTACTGAAACCCTTTTCTTCACACAAATTCCAGACAAAACGCAATGCTTTTTGAATCAAAACGCAATGAACTTTATCAAAACGCAGTGGTTGAGATTTGGTCAAAACGCAATGGTCAAAACGCAATGGTCAAAACGCAATGGTCAAAACGCAATGGTCAAAACGTGTTAGCCTCAATTTATTGAGTCGAACAAGGAAGCTCGGTCACTCTATGATGGAGCTTCGGTCTTTAATTAGTTAACGTTGTAATAGGATAATATCGGGAATCGGGCTCGATAGTGAATCTAATATTGTATATGTTTCGGGTTTAATCCCAAGCAAAACCCGAGCCCGGGTCCTAGTTAAATATCCCGCGCGTACCTTTAACGTGACGGGGTATATAAGCTTTTTCTTCTTTAGAAAAAGAAAGTTGTTCATTTCTATAATATCTTTTCTCTTTTCTCTCTCAATTCTCTCTCTAAACAACTCTCTCTTTCTCATTTCTAGTTCCGATTTCGTGATCGATTGTGTGAAGTGAAGTGTTACGGGATCCTATAAAACGCAATGGTCAAAACGCAACCAATATAATATTCAAAAATATCCAAAACGCAACCATAAAAAAATTTCGAAATAGGGTTTTGATTATTTTAATATTTTAAAATATCTTCTACCATAAAACGCAATGATTGCGTTTTTGAACTGTTTATATAAAAAAAAATCAAAACGCAAACATGAGAAAATCAAAACGCAACATGAAAAAATCAAAACGCAACATGAAAAAATAAAAACGCAACAAGAACTTTTTCAGTTTGTCAAAACGCAACTAAGAAAAATACGATTTTTTTCACCAAAAATCGCCCGCTTATAATCACCCTTTTTGACCTGTTTACTTGATTTCTCTTGCACATATTAGCCTGTTTTGCTAGATCTTGCTTAATAACATAAACATTACATACACATATAAGACACAAAATATCAAGTTGTTTTTTTTCTAATTGACTTATTTTTTTTCCATCGAATTTGATCTTGTTTAACCTAACGAATCATAAACGAATCACCCTGTTAGCTCTGATGCCAATTGTAGGATCCTCGTTAAACTTCACTTCATTACAATAGACCACGAATTCGAACCAAGAAAATGAGATAGAGAGATTTGAGTTGTTTAGAGAGAGTAAGTGGAGAGAGAAGAAATGGGAGCAAATAGAGAATAGATATATATAGTTATTTTGAACAACTTTACTTTTCCAAGTGGTAAAAGTTCCTTATATTATCCCCCCGACACTTAAAGTGTGTCGCAGCGGGATATTTGAACTAAGGTCCCCGGGCTCGGGTTTTGCTTGGGAATTAAACCCTGAAACATATTACAATATTAGATTATACATTTCTGTGCGCCGATTCCATGATTTTATCCTATTACAACATTAACTAATTAAAGATCCAAGCCTCCATCGTAGACTGACCGTACTTCCTTGTTCGATCTCACATAATTTAAGCCTAACAAATGGTACCAGAGCTAAGTGGATTCAGATGTTGATTCATATAGAGTTCTTTAAGCTTCAAGATTCGTGGATTATTTTGGCCTCAAAAAGGACCACGGCTCAGATTTTATTTTGCGGCTTATTTGCTTGGTTTATCTGATCTTCTCTTGTTTAAACATCATAATAGGTTAGATTGTATTCAATTTGTGTATTATACATAGCTCCAAGTTTGAAAATTTATGCAATTGTTGTTTGGCTGTTCTAAGTGCGTGAGTTGCTTTATTTTTAAGGAATCACAAAGGATGAATACAACTGTTAATTGCTTTGTTTTGTCTTCATATGCCCACTTATGTCATTGCATGTTTAATGTTAGTTTTGGGGCTAGAAAGAACATAAGGCATGATTTTTGTTCAATTCGTCCTTGTGTTCCTTCGTGGAGGGTTGGTTAAAATATTATTGTTCTAGGCGGCGGTTTGACAAAACAGTGGCGAGTTGCTTGTTTATTGGTAGCGAGTTGACAGGTAAAGGCGAGTTAAATATTATATTAAGCAAATACAAATGTTACTCTGCCTAAATTCAAAACACAAGGCGAGTTTATTAAAATAAACTAGGCGGCGAGTTAAGAAAATAGACGGCGAGTTGCCAATTATGGCAGCGGTTTGCTAAGAATAGAACACGCGGCGGTTTGTTCAATTAACACAGCGGTTTGATTATTTTAATACACGGCGAGTTGGTCTACTTCAGCAGCAGTTTGCTCTTTTAATATTAGGCAGCGGTTTGAATATTATATTGGCGGCGAGTTGTTCAAGGTGGCAGCGGTTTTATTAAAATATAGGAGGCGGTTTGATTAAAAAAAAATATCCAGACGACACCCCTTTTAGCGACACTTTTTGACGGAGACTCTAAAAAAGTTGGCAGATGACGTTGAGGAATAGTAGTGGTACCTATTCGAATATCCTTTGTATCATATGTATATAATATAACTCAGAAAAAACCAAAAATATTTTCTTTTTATATAAATTTTTCAAAAAACAAAATACAAAATTAAAAAAAATGAGAAAAATTCAAAAAGAAGTTTCAAATGGCATGTCTTCTGAAAATCGATAACATTTACGGTCTTAGAAATGTCATTCAACAATTATACGAGCCTGTAAATGAAGTTCGAGCAAAAGTTTCTAATGTTTTCAAAACATGCCATATGGCTTGTTATTATTTCCGATAGCAACCCGGTCATCATTTTAAAGGCAAGTATTCCGACAAAAAGGGAACTTGACCTTTCAACGGGAATTTATTCTCGGGCATGGTCTACTTTATGACCATGCAAAGGCTTGTGATTACTTTACATCACAACCCGTGCTTCCTATATATTTGTAAGTGTACGTGTCAGTGCGCTTATGTGTCAAAATAAGAGAAATCTTATTTTTATTGGTAAAAAGTTGTCTTCACAATGAATCAGCGTTTTCAATAATCACAAAAAGATTTTCAAAGATAATTCGACCACTCACTCAATGACAACAGCTCTTTAAATAGAAAATGGGTCATTATTTGAGGGGGAGAAATCGTCATCAAATAATCTTTTAAAACGGTCTTTCAAAATAAGTCACATAAACGGA
This sequence comes from Tanacetum coccineum, assembly GCA_026074375.1. Taxonomy (NCBI): domain Eukaryota; kingdom Viridiplantae; phylum Streptophyta; class Magnoliopsida; order Asterales; family Asteraceae; genus Tanacetum; species Tanacetum coccineum. Next base: position 6,479 of record BQNB010039603.1, read on the forward strand.
TAAAGTTTTTAATAATGACGGATCATAATTTAAGGGGAGTTAATGGAATTTAACTACACAAGCTTTAGAATGTCATTTGTTTAAATCTTTATGGACTTATTTGTGATTTGAAACTTAGTGAATTCAGGCTTTAAACTACATTCGATCAATATTGCCAACACCTTATAGTTTGTAAAAGACTTAGGAATACTTGGAAATACTTTCATAGTTTTAAAAAGCCTTGAAGTTGATCCTCACGTGATAGATATAAGCTTATATATTCTTAAAACACGATCTCGAGTATGTGTGCATACAAAGTTTTTGCTGATTCCGACGTGTCGAAACCAGCAAGGGGGGAAGGAGTAGATGTATTCTTGATAGTGTCCATGGCCTTCTTTTGAAGTCACCTTCTTTGAATTTTAGGCCTTTCTTTGTTTCTTTCGGGTGCACTATTTCAAATCACATGGTGGAAGAGACATCTCGTCATTAGTCAGTATGCATCATTTGAGTCCCCAGGGGGAAGTGTTGGGAGTATAATTATTTAAAATGTGAGAAAAGTTCTTTCTGATTCAATAAATGCTTCCTCAAACGGTCAATCCCTAAGCTTATTCTTAAAAGAAGTAGAAATATTTGATAAAAGAGGTACACATAGGTATGATGATTCTTTAAGTTAGTCAGTATTCTGCAGAAAGAAATGAGTACATTTAGGACTTAGTTGACTTAGGTGTTATCATTTTGACTACTTAGAGGGAATAATTGTGACATTCGGGACTTAGTTGACTTTGATGTTGCAATTTATATCATCAATATCCTGAAGAGAGAAATGCGCTCATCCGGGACTTAATTGACTTTGGTGTTGCGGTAACAAATTCTTGAAAGGGTTAACTGTGTACTTCGGATATCTGGGATTTATACATTAAGACTGCTTGATGCGGCTTAAAAGAAAGTTCTGAATCTACTCAAGAAAGGATTGCTGGTTTAGGGGGAAGCTAAGACAACATCAACACCGACATCACCAACCTCACAAGCTCAAGTTACATATGTATCTGAATCTGTTGTGTTAAGTGGTATGGACCGAACGAGTGAATATGAGTGTGGACCGAACGAAGTGTAAAAAGGAGTGGGCCGAACGAGAAAATTTTGGCTATGACCGGAACGAGTGAATATGAAAAAGGACCGAACGAGTTAAACTGAGTTTCTGTGGACCGATCGAGAAATCCAACTCATGGAACCGAGACGTATTAAACTTTCTCATGAACCGATCGAGTGAAAAATGAATGGAAACAGATCTTTCATACCTTTGTGAGTCAAAACCAATAAGAGTATATTGTGAACCGAAGAGTGCAAATGCCGTTGAATCATACCAATTTTTTGTACTAACAACACATAAGGATCAGAGTTTATTTACTAAGGTTAAAATAAAAATCTATTGTTTAAAATAGACATTAAAAGCTTGAAAATCCAAAAGCTAACTACATACAACTGAGTTGGTTACCTTAGGTCCTTTGTCCATACACCATTAGTCTATCTAAGGATGAATGAGCTCAAAAGTGCTAAAATTCATAACAGGTTCTTGGCCTCATTGATTGTGTCCATATGATAAATTGCAGTAACTCTTCTTAACAGAACATGGAAATCTCAAAGGCGATAGCTCACTTTGGATGATGCTTTATAGTTGCTCCTGCAAACCAACTTAAGATTGGCAAATGCAATCTTCGATTAAGCTCAGATGTCACTTCAAAGGTTGCAACTCTTCAAGTTGTATATGATGTGTTAAAGCTCACACCTTTCTACAAAGCATTCCAAGTCTCGGCTGATGTTCCTGAGATCTACATGCAAGGAAAGTTTTTTGGGCCCTCTTATATTCATAACTGATCTGTCAGATTTCATGATAAACAGACCAAAAAGCACATATAATTCTCAAATCATTGATTAATTCAGAGACATACTTCAAATTTTCCCTAAAGTCGGTAATGAGAAGTTTGAAGAACCACCTCTTGAGAAGAAGATTCTCGCATTTCTAGCTAGTCTTGGTCATTCTGGAGAAATAAAAAGATCCACTGATGTCAAAAGTCAATAAGCTGGCATCAACCCTGGGAAGATCATTTGGTTTGCTATCATCACAAATGTCTTAGTTGTAGATATCCCTCCTAACGACAGTCTTCTCTTCTCAAGCTCAAATCTTATGGTGAATGTACAAATAATAAGAAGGTAGATTATAAACATATCTTCTGTGGAGGACTTCATTTTCCTAGATTGAGAACAAGAATATGGAAGAAGGCCAAATGCGATGTACATCCTCGTTTTAACCAAGCGAATCATCACTTGTCATGGCTAAGAAGGACCCTTCAATTCCTCGAAGAAACAAGGTTAATGGCACAATTCCAGAGATGACACCAATGTTCACGACAATCAATGTCATCTCAAGAAAGGAGACGCTCAGTGTACTGGACTATCTTACCAGCAGAGGTTAACAAACGACGACATCCGCAACTCAGAATCAACAAAGAGTATTATGCAATTGATTTCAGGAAGATTCCTCATCCTCCAAAGACAAAAGAAAGTAAGAATAAAGCTGATTCTGATGCAACCACTAAGCAGAAGCGTCCCACAGTCCTCGAAGAAAAGAAAGGCAAGAAGTCTGGAAAAGGAAAGCAGAAGGCTAAAGGGTTAGAGACTATCTCTGAGGAATTTGACAGAAACTGAGCAAACTCAAGATAACACCAATAGAAAACCGTAAAGAGACACACTAGCTCTCATGCCAGCGGGTTCTGTATAGATGAAGGAACTAGTGTTATCTCACCAGGGGTTCCCCGATGCACCTGAATTATGACTCAGATATGAATCATCCTGGAAGTCAAGTAAAAGATGATCAAGATGAAGAAAAAATGAGGGAAGATAGAGAATGTTCAAGATGATGATGATGCTAAAAGTGGAGATTATGAACTCGATATCTAGATGATCAAGATGATGATGAATGACGCAATACTGAATATGATGATGATGTATGATTTCATTCATCCAAAGCTCATAACTCATGATGTTGAACCAACACAATAAGAGGAATCTAATGAAGATAACACCTCGATCCTAGTAGTCATACACCCTCTCATGTTCATCCTCAGATGATGAAGACAGTGACAATGAGTTGAAGAGGGGTGGATTTAAAGGAGAAAAGGTCGGATGAAGAGGCTCTACTTATTAGATGAACCAATGCAATGAGGTGATAAGTATAATACCAATGCCCAATCTGAAGGAAGAGATGATGTAAAGGCAGATGTTGTATTTGCACCAGGTTCCAAGTAACCCAGGAAATTAACGACGACTCATTGTGACCCTTAACTCCGGTAAAACCTGATGGATCACAACAAGAGTTCTTCTGTTATCATCTGCTTCTGCTCCACATGCTAAATCCAAATCAAGATACCGGTGTTGATGCTATATTTGGACATAATGCTGAAGTCTAACCACTCTAGTAGAATATTCCTGTCACAGCCATTGCGGAGCCATTCCTTTCTTTGCAACCAACCAATCGACCTCCTACCCCGACTCCTATTCTTACACTCAAACAACCACCAATCTAACACCTAGAGAAGCCGGTTACTACTACCAAGCTCTACACATCCAAATCTCCTAACAATATGGTTCATTGTTAGGTTTTGAATGAAACAGACTAAAAGCTTAGAAACAACTTCTCCGAATTAAACAAACAAATCATATGTTGAAGCACTCTCCTTTCCATTCCTAGCATCGTTACCAAACTATGAAAATAAAATGAAGAAGCATAGATTTTTGCAGTCCAACCTGAAGTCAGATAGAATTCGAGTCAGAGGCTTCAAGCCTGAAAATCAACAATTCCTTGATCAATCGATGAAGAATGAAGAAAGTAATCAAGGAAACAAGTAAATAGTGATGAAGTCTCAAAGATCACAACCACAAATAAGAGAAGTTAGTGAACTAACACTCGAGTATGAGGTTCATGTACGATCTTCAAAGGAACCTAGATGTCTCATGCTGTAGCTGCAACTTTTCGGAACATCGCTGAAAAAGACTTAAATAAACAAGATGGAAGCTACAATCTATCACAGTCTGACATCCAAAAGGAAGCTCTACAAGGTATTAGTTGAGGCATATGAACCCGACAAAATTTTGCTAGATACATATTGCGATACGTCATACCAAAAAGACCTCGAACTGAGCAGATGATGATCAAGAACCCTCCGCTGGAACAGACCGGGTCCAAAAGAAGAAGGTCAGAAAAGAACAGAATCTACAGTGCAGCTCCTAGAGAAAAAGACAAACCAAGACAAGCCAGGAAAGAATACTACATGTTCTAAACTCATAACAATCTGCTAGCCAATCTGCTTCCAGTAAGAGGAAACTATGCAATCTACATATGTCTTAGAAGCACCTGCACATCAGGATATGAAACATGTGTCCCCATGATGAACAACCGGAAGAAGAGGTCCATCCTCTTCCTGTCTGGTTTCAACAACCTAAATGACTACCTTCTCCTGATCGTGCATGGAACAAGTCTGTACCTGCTGATCACGAATCCGTCCAACCTTGGCTAAGCAATCTGGCAAGAAGACAAGACCCTCGAGAGTCATTTGATGAGCTAACAGACACAACATTTGACTTCTCAGCTTTTGTGATGAACCGGCTAAATGTTACAACACTAACACCTGAATTGTTAGCAGGTCCAACATTTGAGCTGATGAAAGGAACATGCAAGAGCTTGACTGAACTTGAATACTTTTGTGAAGAAGTCTACAAAGCCACAACAGAAAAATTAGACTGGATCAACCCCGAAGGCCGCCAATATCCTCATGATCTGCGAAAGCCACTACCGTTGGTTCTAAATTCTCAAGGTCGTCAAAGTCAACCGTTACAATCACTTCATCAATAAAGACCTTTTAAGTACCTACGTGTGGTGATGTTAGCCGCCAAGTACTCTGACTTTGTCAGTTACAAGCCCAACGGCGCAGATTACGGGCATATTAAATGGATAGAAGACTTAGTGCCCAACTCAATGTGGAGTCAAGTGATAGTCAACTATGACAAATTCGCTCTTTGGGGAATCTCACATTGGGGCAAGAAGCGAAGACAATTCTATGCATTTGCGTCCACAAGGGAATCAGCTCGTGACGTCTACTCAAAAAGAAGAATTATTGCTGTCACAAAGGTAGAAATATCGAATGTGCAGAACTAACAAGCATCTTTGACTGGATCACATAAAAGGATGAAGACATCTTTACAAGTTCAAAGAAGGTGATTTCCACAGACTTTGGATCCAAGATATTGAAAACATGCTGCTTCTTCTCGTGCAAGGAAAATTGACAAACCTCAACGTTGAAGAACGTCTTGCATTTATGTCCTCCTAATAATGTTCACAAGAATGTTATCATCCCAAAGCGTGTGAAGACCTTCAATTTGGGTGTTGAAAGCTATCAAAAGAAACTCAACCTCACAAAAGCCTGACACGTTACATATCCAATTTGAGAAGAATAGACGCTTTACACACCATGACTCCGATCCCAGAGGATTTCATCTATGAAACAAAGACAAGAAGAACAATTGATTGCGCATTGCGAACTACACAAGTTTTAAGCGAAGGTACTCTCGATGATGTCGGACACTCTGAATGAAATCGCACTCAAGGGAATCAAAATAGAGTATCTGCCTGTCAGACTTATTTTGGATCCAACAATACAAAGCAAATAGTCAAGAGGCAATGATTCAGGCAATTCGACAAAAGAATTAAAGACAAAGGAGGATCATGTGTACTTGGAGAGATTTGTTGTGAAGACAAACGGGTTAACTTACGGCTGCTTCAAAGACCATATGATTTATCAAATATGTTTTGTTCTCATCATATAAGGTCCAATCCTCATCGATAATTTTATCTTGTTGAATTTGTAATAACTAGGTAAGTTTTAGGTGAAAAAATAAGATGTGCTTGAGTACAAATTTTACAAGAATTTCTTAGTAAATTCAAAATCTTTCAAATAATTGTACTCGGCATCATCTTATAAACCCTCAAAAGTTGAGGGGGAGCAATAATATGTTCTATTATGCTAGAATACATCATTTTGTCCCTAAACGGTTAATCAATTGATATCCAAAATGTTAAATATCAAGGGATTAACATTTTGGATAAGGGGAGAAAATGTGATTAACATGGACTTAATGTATATTGACAGAAGTAATCAATTAAAATGGACTTGAATGCACTCCACACATAAGCCATGTACAAACGATTACATGCACATGTTTAAAGGGGATCTTTTAGTTTATGATTAAAAACAATCAAAGTGTAGAAACCTTTGATATTTATATCAAACACTTTTGAAGTGAAATTTTCAATGATTTTATGTTAGTAATGGTGATGGAATACCCTAAAAAGACCGACCATGTACTTTAATTTTATGGAGTTATAAGGTGGTTAGGTATAGGTATTGAATCCCATGAACCAAGCCAGAACCGGAGGGGATCACCACAGGTATATCCACTATTAGTGGTAGAATCCTTAAGTTATGATAAAAAGGAGAAAAAGTGATAATCGGGAATAATCCGACTGAAGATGTGGATCTAACACAGGAAACCAAACCCACAAGGTGAATATAAATGAAGTGTCTTCGGTAGGAAGACCAATGAAGGGTTGAAGAATGAAAAAGAATGGAAAGGAAAAAATGAGAAAAGAAAGAAGCCCACCAATACAACTTAGGATTACACAACAAACAAGCAAACTTTGCAATATTTCATGCGTTAACGTATATATTTAGTGTATTTTCGAGGTATATTTTATGTATATTTTAAGCGTTATCAGTTTCCCCAGTCGATTAAACACTAAGCTTATTTTCAAAGTAGAAGAAATAGCTGACAAAAGAGGTACACATAGGTATGATAGGTATGATGATTCCTTAAGTTAGTCAGTATACTACAGAAAGAAATGTGTACTTCTGGGACTTAGTTGACTTTGGTGTTATCATTTCGGCTACTTAGAGAAATTAATTGTCTACATCCAGGACTTAGTTGACTTTGGTGCAACAATTTATATCATCACTATCTTGTAAGGAGAAATGCAGACATCCAGAACTTAATTGACTTTGGTGTTACGGTTTCGAATTCTTGAAAGGGATTAATTATGTACTTTGAGTATTTGGGATTTATACATCAAGACCTCTTGATGTGGCTTACAAGAAAGCTTTAAATCTACTCAAGAAAGGATTGCTAGTTCGGGGGGAAGCTAAGACAACTCATAAAAGAAGAAGAATCGAGACGGACTACAAGCTGCTTACTCAAACAAATTGACTATGTAAATCATTGTTTGCTCATATAAGGTCTTATCTCACACAAATCTTGTGAATATGTACATTTGTAGTGAAGACTAATAAAAGCCATATATAGTGTTTTAGTACGAATTTTCAAGAATTTTTCAAGAAATTCAAAATCTTTCAAATTAACGTCCTCAACACCATATAATACTCTTAGAAATTAAGGGGGTCATTCAAATGTTCCTAATAAGGCTTAATATATATAATCAAAACATTTTTCTCCCCAAATAATTTTCATATATATTTGAATCAATTGATATCCAAAATATCAAAAGATTTGACATTTTTGATAAGGGAGAATATTTGATTAAAATATATAACTTGTAAATGTGATCTTAATGACTCTAGTGCAGCTTCTTCCTCGTATGTGCAAAACATTTTCAATTATCGATGCACATATGCAGGGTGCAATTTTGAAAGTTAAAAACTATCAAGGTATAAATGTTTTGATAATATATCACAAGTACCTTGGTTGAGTTTTCAAAATAGTTTTAATGGAAACTGTGGCAATACCAACAGACCGACCATGTACTTAATTTTATAGAGTTATAAGGTGGTTAAGGTTAGGTATCTATCTCATGATCTAGCCAAAACCGAAGGGATCTACCCAAGGATATTCCATTAGATAGAATAGAAGTCCATAGGTATGATACAAAAGGAGTAAAAGTGAGAAAGGGGACAATGAAGACTAATACAGAGCTAACACTGGAACAAACCCAACAAGGTGCTAGTAATGAAGTCTTGGTAAACATTGAAGGGGTTAAAAATGAAAAATAAATTTAAAGATAAAAGGTGAAAAGAAAGAAGCCCTCCTTACACTTAGGCAGAAACTAGGTCAATACATATTATTAGAAACACAAAAAGTGTCGGTCACTTCCAAGTTGTAATAGGTCTTAGCTCGTAGATTGTGTCATGTTAAGTATAGAAGCTAATCCGGCCCAAGGCCCATGGGAAGCCCATCATAGCCCATGGGCCGGCCATCATGTAACTATATAAGCCCTCTCCTAGCCTTGGAGAGGGGTTGGTTGTTTTCATTTTTCCATTTTCCACATAGTAATAACACTTCATCCATTCCATATACTTTCTCTCACTAAACATCACAACCCACATCTCTCTCTCTTGTTCTTGGTAGATCATTAGATTACATGTTTCTTCACTCCTCAAATAGTAACATCAATAGAAGAACCAGTTGCTAACGAACCGACAACTCTAGTCTCGAATGATAATGCTGATGAATCAGTTCAAGAAGACGTTGCAGTATTTGACAGAAATGTTTTCTACAATCTATTTCACACTCTTGTGTTCAAAGAAGCTGAGTCATCTTCAACATTTCAAGATCCGTCAAATATGTACGAGTTCCATCAAAAACATCATTTCACTGATAGATAGACTAAGAATCATCTGATTGAACAAGTGATTGGTGACCCTTCAAAGCCTATTACAACAAGAAGTAGACTCCACACCAATGTAGAGATGTGCATGTATGCGCTAACAGTGAGTACTACAGAACTTACCAACATAAAAGAAGCTATGCTTGATCACAGCTGGATCAAATCAATGCAAGATGAGCTTAACCAGTTCAAAAGATTAGATGTGTGGGAACTTGTTGCAAGACTTGTTGACAGTAATATAATCAAGGTCAGATGGCTTTAGAAAAACAAGACGGATGCTGAAAATACTGTTATTCAGAATAAATCTCATCTCGTTGCAAAGGGTTATAGTCAACAAGAAGGAATAGATTTTGAGGAATCGTTTGCTCTAGTAGCACGACTCAAAGCTGTTAGAATGTTCATGGCTTACACGGCTCACAAAAACTTTACTATCTACCATATGGATGACAAGACTTCATTCCTCAATGGACCACTGAAAGATTAAGTTTTTGTAAGTCATCTTGACGGATTTGTAGATCCAGACTTTTCTAACCACGTTTATCGTCTAAAGAAAGCTTTGTACGATCTCAAACAAGCCCCCAACGCATGGTATGGCAAGCTTTCCTCATTCTTGATTGACCACCAATTCACAAAAGGTACTGTGGATCCAATACTATTTACAAGAAGACACAGGGATGACATTTTATTAGTTCAAATATATGTCAATGACATAATTTTTGGTTTAACAAATCCAGTTTTTCCAAACAGATTTGCAAAACTAATGAAAGATAATTTTGAAATGTCAATGATGGGTGAAATGAAGTTCTTTTTAGGACTTTAGGTTCATCAATCTCTTCGTAGAATCTTTATAAATCAATCACAATACACTTTGAAGCTTCTTAAAAAGCATGGTATGGATGGGTGTGATTCTATAAGTACACCAATGGCTACAGCTAGAATCGCCGCAAATTTATAAGGTACCCTAACTGATTAGACCAAATACCGTAGTATGATCGTGGGACTCATGTATCTCACTACAAGTCGACTAGATATTACCTTTGCAACATTTGTATGTACACGTTATCAGGCACGCCCAACTGAGAAACACCGCAAAGAAGTCAAAAGGATCTTTCGTTACCTCAAACACTTCATTAACATGGGTTTGTGGTGCTCGAAGGATTCTGGATTTGAGCTAATTGCATATTCAGATGCAGACCATGCATGGTGTCACGATGATTGCAAAAGCACATCTGGAGGAATTCAATTTCTGGTAGACAAGCTAGTCAGATGGTCGTCAAAAAAACATGATTGTACAGCTATGTCAACTGCGAAAGCAGAGTACGTACCTTTGTATGCATACTGCGCACAAGTCATTTGGATGAGAACGAAACTTTTAGATTATGGATATCGTTACACCAAGATTCCAATGTACTGCAATTCAAAGAGTGCTATTGCCATATCTTGTAATCTGGTACAACATTCTCGTACAAAACACATCAACGTTCGATATCATTTTATCAAGGAACATGTTGAACAAGGTACAATTGAACTTTACTTTGTCGGGACGGAATACCAGCTTGCTGATCTATTTACTAAAGCCCTTCCAAAAGAAAGGTTTGAGTACTTAGTTAACAGGATTGGTATGAGATGTATGAGTCCCACTGAGTTGGACTGTCTGTCAAAGTCATATGAAAAATATCAAAAATATTTTGTTTCTTTTTCAAACATGAAAAACAAATAAAATTTTGAAAAACAGAAAAAGATAAAAATATAAATTAATGATGCAAACACATATCTTCTCCGTTTTATCAGTTTCATGATGATGTCTTATACATTGGTTCTTTCAAAGCAAACCAACACATCATGAACTGAGGGGAGTTATCCATTCATCAAAATGATTTATCACTGCTAAAATATGTGTTTTGTAATCACATTCATTAATGGAAAGAAATTATTTTTCAAAAATAATCATCTTTGAAAAATCAAGTGTGCTGAAGACTGCAAAAATAACAATCTCTTAAATAAGTTCTTTAATTAGATATTTATTCAAGGGGGAGCAAGAATTTTTCTCAAATGTGTACAAGAACTGCAAAAATAATGATTACTTGGGAAAATTCTTTAACTAGACATTTATTTGAGTGGGAGTTATAAAAATTTTCAATCACTTCATCATCAGAAAATCAGAAATGAGATTTTAAATGCGCGAATAACTATCTTTTGTATAATTTTTTATCCAAAAAGGAAGAAATTCTTAAATGGATATTTGTTCAAGGGAGAGTTATAAATTTTTTGGTAAATAACGAGATGACATGATCGATTATGTTTTACATAAGTATGAGACTAACTGTCAGGTTCATGATGTTATAGTTGATGACATACTTGATGATTTATTGAAAAGAGAGTGGGAGAAACAACAGTGTGTGAACCATAATTGGCAAGTGAATGTGTCTTCACTTGGTCATTTAAGATCAATGGAATCAGGAAAATTACCTTAAAAACCGTCGAGGAAACTATAGTACCATTTTCCTGCGAGTCTCTCAAGCATTTGATCCATTAACTGTTAAAGGAAAATGTCATTTTCTTAAAGCTTCGTTCAACATACGATAATCTATGCATACTCTCCATGCCTGTACAATTCATGACGTACTAATTCGTTATCATCATTGGGTTACTATACGTTAATCCTACCTTTCTTTGGTGCAACACGTGTACTGGTGCTTGACCCAAGGACTATCCTGAGATTGGGAAGGAATCAAACCAGTGTCGAGATAGTTTTTCAACCTCTTTTTTAATGACATCATGAATTTTTGGATTAACCCTTCTCTGATGTTGGAACCGCTGTCTTTGTGGTTTTCATAAGTCATCTTCCCATTAGCATTTTATGAGAAACAAAATACCTTGGTTTATAATCACCCATAATGTCAGGAGAGCTTGCCAAGCAAATTGCATGCTTCCTGGATTTAAAACCATATTTAGAGCGGCCTTTTCATCATTGGTCTCAAATTCTTGGCAATTATAACAGGCACATGTTGTAACTGTGCTAAAAATGCTATTCGAGAATGAGGAGTAAGTCCTTAAGTTCAATCACGTGAGGTTCATCTATCTATGGTTCATAAGAAACCGCATAATTCGATTGAAGATTTTCTTTGGTTCAACAACTTTAAGAATCTTTTTTGAATTCCGTGTAAGTAATCTCCTTGGATTGGTTGAGGTAATGATCACTGTGTTGAGTAAGTGCTTCGAGAAGAGAATGTCAGCGCCCTCGTGGGATCATAGTACGTAGCATTTGAAATCTGCCGAAGAAAGACTGATCATCATCTATTGTCTTATAAAAGCTCGTCTTCTTCAAAGAGTAAAAATCGCTTTCATCAAAAAGGAGTAATGACGGATAGATGAAGTGGAAACAATCGGATTCATAATACTTATAAGTGATTTTGTTGAAAGCCACTGAAATCCAAATCCAAGAACTATCATGTGAGATAAATTTCACAATCGACATCGATTAGATCAACTTTCTTCAACGATTCAAATTGATGTAGTGAAATAGGAAGGCGCATCACCACAATTAAGGGTTAAAGAATGGATCAGTCAATCGCTAAGAATTAAACTCTCCATCATAAACATATCGTATTAAAAAGCATGAGTCCGTCCTAAGAGAAATATCAATGGTACTTCTCGAAAGATGGGTGTGGGCTATAAAATCAAGAACCACAAAGACGTGGTGTAAATAAAAATTTCCCTACATTGAAAAAAAACAAAAACATTTTGCGGCTACACCGGTTGGTTTTGGAAAATTCTTCTGTTCGGCTAATTCAAACACCATTTTAGTAATCATTTACACGTGAACGGGAGTCCAAGCTTTTTCCACAAATGTAAAGTGGCATGAGATTTATGCTAGCACCTAAATCGCTAGGGCTAAGCAATTATCAAACTCCGAAAAATCACATGGAATAAGAAAATCGACCGGGGTCACCTATCTTATCCGAAGCTTTTAAGGACAACACGCACTACATACTCATGTCAAGGTGTCTTTGGTAACTCTGATTAACTTGTCTTGTTATAAAGCATCTTTTTGAAACATTAGAGACAAAACTTTGGTCAAATGAATGATAGCATACCGCGAAAACTTTGCTCAAAGTGAAGATTACGGAAAATTTCCCATAAACTTGTGAAGCCAGGAATAACATCCTTTTCACAAATTTTTCCTCTTTTGCAATTCTTTAAGGGTAAGGCAAACTATTCTTCGGTCTTATGAGCAAAAGAAAGGCTCTTTGATTGGTTCTTTGTCCTTGTTTGATCTTGGACTTGAATGGTGAGTTTGTATGACTTCGGTGCTCGTGTTATCCACCGTAACCTTTTCACCTGACACTTTCCATTTCCACAGCGCGTGCGGTTAAAATCGAGGTCCCATCGTATGAAACACCACTAAGAGTGGTAATTGCCTTGCTTCGTTCCTAGTGGGGGGTTTTTTTGGAAATTGGGGGTTATTGTGGTGTGGTGTTGCTCCGGTGTAAAGTACTTAACTTGAAGCTTGGTTGGTGTGATAGCTTTGGCATGAAACTGAGCATCATCTTCCTGAAAATCATCTTTGCTTCTTTTGAGAAGCATTGGTAAACTTTTTTGAAAATCATTTGGTTCCTTTGAAAATTTATTCCAACTCATTTGCAGAGTTGCTTCATGTTCCATCATTATAGCTTTAGCATAACTTTCAAAATCTGTTTTAGACACCCTTGAATTTTGTGAGACGGGAGGTAAAGCTTGATTAACCAAAGGTTGATTTGTATGTTGGTTGTATAGTGGTGGCTTGATAAATTTGATTTTGATTGTTTTTGATAGTTTTGAATTAAAGTTTGATTCCATGGTTATGTGATTGAAATTGGAATGGGTTCCTTGGTAACGATTTTGGTTTGTTTTGCACATTCGTTTGATTGAAACCCGGTGGTTCATTTGACATGCCTAAAATATGATGGTTGGTTTCTTTGTATAAAAATTGCCAACGGCTACGGTTTGTTGAAAATGTTAGATGTTGTCAGAAAACCGTGAAAAACATTTTCCACTTCGAGTTAACGGACAATGATTAAAATTGTGATTTGATCCACACGTGACACATACTTCCTCAAAAAGCCCACCGCTAGATGGTGTTCGGGAGTATAAACCAACAAAGCTTTTCATTTCATTCATCATTTGTTTCAACTTAATAGACAACTTATCCTCGAGAGAAAGCTGTCTAATTGGTTGAGATATCGAAAGAATTAAATATATGTAAGGAGTAGAAGAATGTAGAAAGATGAGCATCCGTACTCACATCTAGAATCCAATAGCACTACTTCTTGTAGTACGCTAACTTTTTGACTTGCTTTCAATAATCTCTAAAAACCCTTCTTGATGCATCCTGGTCTAAAAAATTGCCACCGTCCGCATCGTAATCTAAGGCATTCTAGATCGATTTAAATTACAAAGGGTGTTTGTGAAGATGATGTAATTTCATCTTTTGGTTTACTGAAAAAACATGTAACTTTAACATTGTTGTTTTGTTCTTGGTACATTTAACTTAGCTTCTGTATGGGTTGCCAACAACACTGCTGTATGGGTTTCTATCCTAATCTTTTGGATATTTAACTTTATTGTGGTTAGTATAACTTAATTGTTTTTGCATTTTGCATATGGTGCTTCTATTAGTATGTGGTCAAAATGACTTTTTAAAGTCAAAATGCAGCATAATTTGTGTTCACAACCTAATCCATTTTGACTTTTGTACACCCATATTGACTAGTAAAAGTCAAACTTATAAATAGATTACTTGAACAATCAAAAGCATAGAATGCTAACTAAACTAAATCAGCCTTTGGACAGACCCGAAAGACCTAACGTAGTCAATCTAATAGCAAATTTAAACAAACATTACACAAAGACGGCTAATCACACATTCACAAAAGACGAAATAAACTCATAAACGATATGTTTAGCTTCAAATTGTTGAAGGAGCTCATCATCATCATGGTTATCATCAAGTTGATTAGAGCCACATTCATAGATGTTATGGATAGTCTTTGATATTAGGTTGTATTGTACAACCTTTCTAGAAAAGTTAATCACCAAAAAAGAATCCTCTTCCCTTTCTCCCAAAACAATGCTCCAAGTAGTGAGCTGAATTGACCATCCTTCGGGAACTAGAGTCATAAAGTCATTAGTATCAACACGGTACCTAACCAACCAAACAGAACACCCTTTCATCATCTCATAGATAGTAAACTCCCTAGAGCCAATATCATCTCTACAAACTAGAAGTAAATACCCACGTGTCTCAAACAATTTCCCTTCCAGATGTAATAAGTGAGGTATTTGTATGAGTATTATCATTGGATCCATATAGCCATAAGACTCGAGAAAGTTCATTCCCTTTTGAGGGATTTGTATGGTTGTTATAATTGGATGCTCATGACCTTCAATATTTAATCTGTAATGCGTAAGCTTCCTATTCTTAGTTTCTAGCCAATGTAAGGCATCATTCTAAAAGATTGCACTATCAAAATGATAAAAACTGAATCAGTTACGATGGTCCCTGCACAGGCTCTAATTACCTGTCTTTGAAGAATAAATTTGTATATCAATGTCACAAGATGTGCGTCCAGCATCCACCAATTTGTAGTGCGGTGATTTTGTAGGATCAAAGGCTGATTACAGTTTTATATACCTAAAATATATCATAATATAATATAAACCTAAGAGCAATTAAGAAAATTACCAAGTTATCCTCGGTAAAATTCACTCTCAAAAATATATATAATATAATATATAATACGTATATTAAACCGGGCAAATATGATCACCCGGGTCGTTTCCCCAACGACTAGTGAAATTGAAACCTTGTTTAAGCTTGGAATATGATTTGAATAAGCGAATGGATGATTTGATAATCTAAAACAACAATTAAAAACAATTAAACAATTAAACTAATACGGGAAACAAATTAAACGCGACAATAAAGCAAACCTACTAAATTTAAACCCTAAAATTGCAAACTAATTTTCTACACCTAAATTAGGATAAAAGAAAATTTTAAGAAAAAGAAAAATATTTTTTTGTTTATTTTTGAAATTTTTATGAATTAAAATATATTAAAAACTGATTAAATCCTACAAATATAAAAATATGAAAATAATTGAAATTATATTTTAAAAAAATAAAATAAGTAAAAAGAAAATTTTAGAAAAAAGAATTACTATTTTTGGCTTTTAGATTTTTAAATATGATTTTTTTAAAGATTTAAACTAATTAAAAACTTAAAAATTATAAAAATAATAAAAATATTAATCCTAAAATTTTTATAAAAATTACATTATAAAAAGAAAAAGTGCAGAAATCTATAAAAATTAAAAGCCCTAATTTTTCACTTTTTAATAAAGCTTAATTAAATTAATTAAAAACTAACCTAATTTTTAATAAAAAAAAAATAAAAAGAAATCTGACAAGGACTAACTGTTTAAAGGACATGGACTAACAGTGACAAAAACAAACTTGAAAATTACACTTTTGATCCATGAGGCCCAACCCCGATTACACACTAAGCCCAATAAGCACTTAGGATTTAAAAACAGCTTATTACTAAAAACTTTAAAGAGCAAAGTTGAAGAACAGCTTAAGGCAAGTAACTTTAATGAAAACACTTATAGCTTAAAACCACAAATAAGCTCAAAAAGAGCTTATGAAGCTTCTGACCTCAGAAAGGAGGGCTTAACCTATGGTTTTACTTATTAAGCTCTAAAAAGCTTATTTTAAGCTCAAAATTAAAAAGGAAAGGAATTCTAAAAAGCTTATATGATGCTTAAGCTAATTCAGAAAAGAAACTAGAGCTAGAAATCCTCTTAAGCTACTGAAATTAAGCATGAATTAAGCAAACTCAGGAAATAAGCAAAATAGCACAAAATCCAAATAAGCTAAAAACCTTAAAAAGCTAAACTGGACTCTAAAACTTTAAGGACTTATTAAACTACTTATAATCTATCTATATAAGCTATAAAATCTAGAATCATAAGCTAAATTAACAAATTAAGATTCTAAAATTCCTAAGTACTATTTTTGGCTTTTTGGCAGTTTAAGCTACTTTCAAACAACTTTGTACTATAGTAAACTTAACTGGAAATGAAAAATAAGCACTAATCTATATTAAGCTATAACTAGACTATATCCTACTTCAATTTTAAAAGCTAAATCCTAAATTCCCTTAGTTAAAAGCAAGCTAAAAGTAACAGCAGTACTAACTTATTAGTTAGTACTGATGTACTTGACTTAAGCAAAAACCAATAGTGCAGGTTACCTTAAGGGTAATCCTGCACTTGGACACACTCCTTAAGAGTGTACAAATACAATTCAAGGAAAATCAAAGGCTCAAAGACCTTGAATTAAGCTGAAACAATCAAAGCTCAAACTGAAAACTCCCCTGGTGCTAGAATCAACATAATAAGCCATAACTTTTTCAAATTAGCAATCTAACCTCTGAAATCTTTTGGAAACTTAATATCTTAGAGAAACTCAACTGACTCAAAGTGTTTGCTCAAATCCAATTGACTTATTGTGGTCAAATTATGATAAACCAAACACTCCTTTATCACTATGACAGATTTGATTAAGCTACTAATTTTGAAACCTAACAAACAAAGCTATGAAACCAGATAACTAGGAGCTTTTAACAACTAATTTAAGCAAAATTAAACTACTGAATTGAGCTAGAATGCAAGATCTAAGAATCTATTCTAATATTTTTGGTTTTTTATGAGTTTTATGACAAATATATGAAAAACAAAGATCTAAACTATCAAAAGCAAAAACAGATGAACATCTAAGATTATTAAGCTAAACTAAACACAAATAAGTACTAATAAGCAAAGAGAATAAGCAAATAAGCAATAATAAGCATATAAGCTATAACTAAGCAGTTTAAACTGAAATTAGAGAAAAAGGAAAAGAGAAACTTACTTGAACCTTTAGCTAAACAAAAGGACCATTTAAGGCAGCTACAAGCTCCCTAGCTTATTAATAAGCTAGGGTATAAGTCCTTGGGGATCCTTCCCTTTTAGATCCCCCTTCCATAAGCTCAAATCTAACAAATTACATGGTAAATGTAAGTTAAACTGTTTTAAGGTTTAGAAAGGATTATTTCTGAATTGATTAAGCTCTATTTCAGCTTATAGACTAAAAGAGCTTATTGAGAAAATTTGGCTAATTTAGAGAGCTTATGAAAAAAGAGACTTGGAGAGATTAAGAACAACTGAATTTCATTAATAAAAAAAACTTGCTTACAATACTTTAAAAGAAAAATTACAAGATTAAAAACAACATTAAGCTAGGAATTTAAAATTTAAGCTAAAACTAAATTAAGGCTACGTCCGTGTGTGTGAAGAGTGAGGCTCTATTTATAGCCATTTGGAGAAGCTTCCAGACCCTCTTGCCTTGCTCTCCAATATTTCAATCTCATCCCTTGAATCTTCTAATCATATCCAAAAGATTAATAGCCGTTTGATCAAATTGTGTGCACTCAACGTGTGTGTGAGGTATGAGAGCCTATATATAGATGGCTGATGAAGCTTCTAGGTGTGCCTTCTTGCCCACGCTCCTTCTAATCATCACCATCCATTTCTTCAATCATTGGATCTCTTATCTCATCCGTTAGATCAAGCCTTGGGATTCACACGGATTGCCAAGCTGGCAATCCTTGATGTGACTCTTGTGCTTCTTGTGTGAGTGATCAATGAGTAGAAATCAATATCCCTTGTGCTTTCCTTCATCTGACGTGGCTTTGATGCTTAAGTGAGCTACTAAGGATGCTTGATTAGACTGTTTTGACCCTGTTTTTATGATTTAGAAAAGCCCTATGATTTGACAGCGTGGTAACTTTGGGGACGACGGGTGAATAGTTCCCCATTTTGGCGCCCAAAGTTTTATAACTGAAAGGGTAATTTCAGTTGTAACTTTGGGGAAATTGTAAATATGGCCCTTGTCTTCTTTTTCTTTTTTTCTTGTTATAAGTAACTTACGAAAATTGCAAGATTAGCCCTTGTGGTTTATAGAAAAGGTAAATGGACTAGTGTTTTGGGCTTAAGGATCCGGGTATGGCCCATTAAGAGGAGAGGGGCTATTCTTGGACTTTGTGAAACTTGAGGGGCTTAAGTGGAATATTTTGGGCCTTGTTGACTTTTGTTGACCATGATTTGACTGAGGCTTGACTTTTCTGGCTTCGGCTTTGAATCTTTGGCTTCTTTTTGTACTCTTTTGATTCTCGTGTCCGTGCTTGCCCGCTTTTGACTGTTTTCTTGTGAGTTTTGATATATCCGTACCTGCATACACAAAACACAAATACAAGCATATTTTTGCCATTTTTGGTCTGTTTTGGGTTTAATTGGGTTATTTTAGGTACAAACGGATATGTGTATTCTACACTTATCAAAATTCCCCAAACTAAACGATTGTGTGTCCTCACGCAATATCACATGCCTTATAACCAAATACCTCGAAAATTCCCCAAACTAAACCTTTAAAAAGTAGCAAATATTTTTGTTGAGAGAGTTAAGAAATCACAAGTTATAAAACACCCGATTTCCCTTTTTCAAAGATTTTTCTCTTTTTATAATTTTTTTTCTTGATAACTAGCTACCTAACTACAACTTATTCTTGTACTGCGGTTAAGGGTGAAAACATGATATGTAAGAATTCTTAGCCATTGTTTTGATACAGTTGTAAATAGATGAATACAGAGAATATGTAATCGGATTAATATTTTGGTCAAGAGGTCGTCGTTTGTAAGGACTACATGTGGTGGTGCAGAGTTTTCTCGAGCATGTGTTCTACGCTTTTGTGACATCATCACTGATATCTAGTTATTTTTTAAGGTGTTGCCGGAATACTTAGAATGGAATAAAAATAATGAGTTGGTGGAGTATCTAAGTCTTGAGACATCATTAAATAGAGAATACAAGAGGAGAATCTAAGACCAAATTGGCAGGGACGAATTTTGCAACTAAAGTTTTTTCTAGTAGGGTAAATATTAAAGTCAAATACCACTCACCACTTGCCCAAGTCAAACTGTTAGCATAACTAATAAACTATCATCGATGGTCCCTTTCATGAAAAGACAACATAATTGCCGAAAATGAAAGGGAAAAATTATGCATAATACAAGTTTCGTCCCTAAAACCATCAAGGGTCAACAGATACAAAGCTTCTCATTTAGTTAAGTTTTTAACAAATTTGATAATGTTAACTACTCGCTTCATCCATAAAACCTAATAAGGGTCAACATATTCAAATAATTTGACTTGTAATGGTCAAACAGGGTATTTTATGTACTAGCGGTATGACAAGGTTAGTATGAGATTTGCAATGATATTTACAAGGCTCATTGACTGACATTCACAAGGCTCTATGAGAATTGCATTAATTATGAATGTTATTACAAGATTAGTAGTGGGATAATGATAACATTAAAAATATAACATATCAGTTGGATTATAATAACATAACAAACACAACATAGCAGTTGAGTTTCATATATTAATGAATACACCATAGCATAGCACTCAGGTGGTTCACTTAGTCAATGACTTAGAGGATCTTGTTCCATGAGTAGCAGGTGGTTCAATCTCATCTTCACTACTATCAGTACGTTGCAAAGACATACAATCATCAATGACCTCAACTATAGTTATACTTCCAGTTGCAACTGAACCACTAGCTAAACCAGCTGCAGTTTTGCTTCGAACTCCTAGGCCTATTAAATAATCACCCCTAACAGGTATAGTTATGTTTCCTCTTCCTAAGCCTTGGCCCACTACTAAACCGGTTGTACTAGTTGTAGCTAGACCTTTATTAGTGGTTGTGTGACCCATTCTAGAATGGTGCATTTCACAGTGAACCCACATGGCTTCTATGTCAGGTTTAGGCCTTGTACCAAATAACATTCCATGGCTAGGTTGTGCTTCGAAACAACAATCAATACATATTGTTTTAGTACCATCTTCTTGTACATCAACAAACGTATAACTATTATCTTGAGCCATTGTGCTTGTAGTTTGATGTGATAAACAAAGGAAGAACATTGAGGTATTATGTAATGCGGTAAAAGATAGTGTTTAATGTCATAAAGAAAGTTGTTGGTCAACAAAAAGTAGTTGGGAGTATTAACAACATTAATGCTGAAAATGGAGGGAAAATATTATGCATAACACTTTTGTTTTATAACACGCTTGATCCCTTGCTAATCTATGCGATATTCTATTTAAAACACCAAACTAATTGTTCTCCAAAGAAGTAAGGGTGTTTGGCATAACAATAATTGTGAATCTATCAGAAAAAATTTCTTCCTCGGGGAAAGTTTTTGATTTTCTTGCAGAGCATTTCAATGGGAAAATTCTTTCTTATTGATCCTTATAATCCTTTTAGTTTGTGAGTCTAACTAGTTAAATGTACCATAATGAAGGTTTGCCCATTGAGAAGGGTAAATGGTTTGGGTGAGCAGTGCATGAAGATTGGAATAGTGAGTTGTGAAAGATGTAACTACTTGGTCCAATCAGTGCATTGCCATAGGAGGTAAGGATGGTTATAGTTGAGAGTGTGTGTTCCCTGACTAGTGATGCCTATGCCTCTTGGCTTTTTAATCAAACGCTTGATCCCTCGCATCCATTCACATATATTCACATACTTTGACTTGAAATGGTCAAACAAGGTATAAAATGTACTAGTGGTATGACAGGTTAGTATGCATTGTGGTTTGACTCCTAAATGGTAGACAAGATAGATTAACGCTAACATATGGTAACGGCTTAATGTATATACAAAAAAGACAACCCAAATACCATCATCCCCATCTAAATAAAACCATAAAATATGTTACCCAAGTCCCAATAGCATCATCCCCATGCACATAAAACCACAAAAGATACAACCTAACATCATCTTTCCCATCTACATAAAAAACAAACCAAAAGATTACCTAAATATCCACAATCTAATTGATGATGTGTCATTTTATACACTTTTTGGGGGTTATTTAACCCCTTAAAGCATGCAAATATACCCAGATTATGTGCTAAATCGTTTGTTTTCATGTTTTCAGCACTTGGATGATATTTAGAGGAAATACACATGACTTGGGCTCATTTGGAGAAGAAACGTACAAGACTGTGACTCTACACCAAATCCTTTGAAGAAATCGTGCATACAGAGCGTGGAGATGGCATCGCGAATTACAAGCGACGGCGTCACGATTTATAAAGCGACGACGTCAGAGATTTAACGACGATGTTAGAACGTAGCCGACTTAAAGTGGCTCTAGAAGATTCGACGTGGCGACGGCATCATGACTATAACACGACGCCGTCGCATCGCTTTTCCTATATATACAAAACGGATTTTAGGTTTTTAAGTGTGTAACTTTTAGGAGACGAACCCTAACTTTTGTATTCGAGTTTGGCAGCTTTTTAGGCCATCTTTAGGGCCTTAAAATCCTATTGTAATAGTCTTTAATCCATGTTTTAATCAAGTAAAGTTCATCTATCCCTTCAATCTTTTATTATGTCTATGTATTGTTTGATTGATTTGTGTTCTTTACCATCTTAAATATGCTAGGCTAGATCCTTTAGTATTTACTTATGATTGCATGAAACTTAGATTGTAGATCCTTTTAATGTTGCTTCTTGTGATGGATGTGCATGCTAGGCTTTAGAAAACTAGCCATAAGATATTAAATTGGCATAGACGTCTAGAGAAACGCGAGTGTGTAGAAAGGATACCATCGGTAACAGTCATAATACTACCTTACCCCTAATATAGTTGAACCCTCTTAAGATATTTCAATTGCATGTAATGTACTTTTAGGGGCCTTGTAATAGTCTTCATACTACCCTGCTTGTACGTTGCCCTAATGGAATATTACATAGACGGCAGGCGTGTAATTCGTTCATGACTTAGGAAATACTTACACAAATCATCACAAGTGTGACAAAGCAACATGATTAGGAAAAGAAATATGAGGAGTAGTACATGATTAAATAAATACGTTCATTTACCATATAAGTTACCACCAAATTAGTTTAGATTATAATTTAGTTTAATTAGATAAAACAAACCAACCTCTCAAACCATATGATTTTACTTGCTTTCAATAAAATAAAAATACAAAAAGAATCTTCTCTCAACCTCGTAGACCTCTGTTGGATCTTGATCGAGCCTTCCCAACCTATTTCCCTAGAGAACGATAACAACCCCTGAGTCTGGCCTATACTACACTACAACGATTAGGTGCACTGCCTAGGTGTCTAATGATAACCGCATCAAGTTTTTGGTGTCGCTGCCAGGGAATAGTTGGGTTTCAACCATTGTTTAACTTAGGTCTACTCACTTGATTCCTATCAAGTGAGATTTTATTTTCTGTATATTAGCTTTCTCATAGTCTATCTTTTCTTCATGTTACCTCTTTTGTTATCACTCATAATGATGCGTAGCACCGTTAAGAAGTTAATGGAACCCCTCGATGAACCTGAGAGAGAATTTCGGAGGCTTAGGAGAGCCGCCTTGCGCCAGCATCAAAATAAACCACTAGCCATAACCGGAAGGAACCTATTCGATGATGAAGCATCATCATCCAATAACGCTAGAACCAAGCCAGCAACCCCTCTAAAAACTCTACGGGAACATTCTCTCCCTAGCTCGGCCAGTTTTCAAAATTCAACCATCCTCCCCGTCGAACAAACAGGAAGAATCGTCAACTCGCGCGACATCTTGCTAATACAAGGAACATGCACATTTCAAGGATTAAAAGGCGAAAACCCTCTCCAGCATATCAAGTACTACTTGAGTATCGTGGATAACCTACGAGCTAACGGGGCCACTAGGAACACGTCTAGGCTACGTTTCTTTCACTTCTCCCTTAAGGGAAAAGCAAAAGAATGGCTTGACAGAACGTCTCCCATCCAATCACAACATGGGATCAACTGGTGGAACGGTTCCTTGATTACTTCTTTCCAGTAGGTCGTACCTCATTTCTCTGAGATATGATCCTTCGATTCAAACAAGGGACTAACGAACCCAACAAAAGCGCTTGGATCCGTTTCTAGGACTTGATCAAACAGGTCCCTCACCATGGAATACAAAATGGCTTCTTGTATAGATATTTTATGATAACATATCTCAGGAAGACCGAGGGAAACTAGACCAGTTTGCTCACTTCCATTTTAGTTCTCTCACCAAAGAAGAAGGTTAGAACTGAGTAGATGAATACGTCCAGTATCAAGACGATCTGTGGGATGACCCATCACCACCCATGAACATCTCTTCAATATCAGGGGTGATACAACCTACATTCAAATGACGTCTAAAAATGGCTTGTAGGAAAATCTCTCACCTGGAAGCACCCAACCGCAAAATAGGACTGAGAAACCCTTACCTAATATCCGATCTCTGCGGGGGAGCACACGAGGCCGATCAATGCGGCCAAAATAACCCAACTAAACATGTATGCTTATCTGGGGGAGACATCTATGACGACCCCTCTCTCTTGAGATTCTATCAGAATGATGACATCCCGTCATGAGGAAACAACCAACAGAAAGGAGAGGGAAAAGGTAGTCCTAAGTGGGTCATCAAAAGTAAGTTTGAGGACGAGCTTTCCTGTATCATGCTCGAAAAGAATTTCCACACGAAAGGGATATGAGAAATGCTTGACCAACATTGTAAGGAAATGCACGAACAGTTTTGCTAAATCCTCACTACAATCGGGGAAAGCAAAGCACTTAAACCAGAAGCACCAACCTTCGTAATAACAACTAGATCTGGAATTAGCACCAGTGACCCCTCTTTTCCAAATCTGTCACAAACAACATCTATCGACAAAACTAGAGGGACGGTCAAAAGAAGTGGATCCGAGGGCGAAGAACCAAACACCTCTCAAAATGAGGAAACTCCCTAGTCAACCACCTTCTACTACTCCTTTAAATCGTCTACTATGACCTTTCCCTCCTGATTAAAAAAGCAGAAAAAGGATGACGATGAGGAATGATTCCTATTTATCTTCAAGCAAATTCATGTTAATCTGCCTTTTTAGAAGCCATGATCCATATGCCGAAAGGAGCCAAGGTTTTGAAAGACCTTCTTTCGCACAAGGAAAAGCTCAAAAAGGCAGCCTCTTTGGTTAAACTTAGTGAAGAATGTTCGGCCGTTATCCAGAGAAGCTTGCCTCAAAAAGAAGGAGACCCAGGGAGTTTCACGCTACCATGTCTTATCGGACCTTTAGCAGTGAAGAACGCTTTGGCTGATTTAGAGGCAAGTATCAACCTTATGCCACATTCTCTCTTCTAATGATTGGGCCTTTCTAACTTGAAACCAACCAGGATGAGTATTCAGCTAGCTGATCGGTAAATTAAATACCCCCATCAGGGTCTGAGAGAATCTTCTAGTCAAGATAAATAAGTTTATCTTTCTGCTAGACTTCGTAGTCTTGGAAATAGATGAAGACGAATTAATTCTGATCATCTTGGGATGACCTTTCCTCACCACAGCTCGAGCTGTAATCAACATTCATGAAGAGAAGCTGAGTTTAAGAGTCAGAAATGAAACCATCACCTTCAACATTAGGAAATCTGTGAAATCCAAGTACTCCCGCGATGACTATCTGTATTGCGCCGATCATACAGCAAAACTCATCTGAGAACAGTGGGTAGACACAGTCGACCACGACGGAGAATGGATAGAAGCTGAAGAAGGAAGAGATTCAGACGAGGTACGTGCAGTTTCTTTCTACCCTAGGGCGAAACCAGTCGAACCACTCGAGTGGAAAGCCCCAGAAAATCGATTAAAGCCCTCAAGCATCAAACCACCTAAATTGGAGCTGAAAGAGTTACCCGAACACCTCGAGTATGCTTTCCTACATGAGGACAACCAACTCCTAGTAGTTATCTCTTTCGTATTATCTGCCACCGAAAAGGCCAGGATTCTCGAGGTTTTGAGGAACCACAAAGGAGCCATTGCCTAGAATATCGCAGACATAAAGGGGATCGACTATTCATTATGTACTCATAAAATCCTCATGGAAGACGAGTTCAAACTAAGTGTCCAGCCCCAGAGACGGGTGAACCCAAACATTAAGGAGGTAGTAAAGAAGGAAGTCATAAAACTCCTTGATGTCTGCTAATCTACCTAAGTTCTGATAGTCCTTGGGTGAGTCACGTTCAGGTTGTCCCAAAGAAAGAAGGGATGACGTAGTCAAGAACGAGAAAAATGAGCTAATTCCTCAAAGAATGGTCACCGTATGGCGCGTGTGCATCGACTACTATAAACTAAACAATACAACCCGAAAACATCACTTTTCCCCTTCCATTCATCGACCAGATGCTCGGACGGTTAGCCGGGCATGAGTACTATTGTTTTCTGGATGGGTTCTTAGGGTATTTCTAGATACCTATCTCCCTAGAAGACCAAGAAAAGACTATGTTCACTTGCCCATATGGCACCTTCGCTTATAAACGAATGCCATTCGGACTGTGCAACGCTCCAGAAACTTTTCAACGCTGCATGATGGCCATATTCCATGAACTGATCGAGGATAGCATGGAAGTATTTATGGATGATTTCACCGTCTTCGGTAGTTCTTTCAACCACTGCCTCCAAAACCTAGAGAAAATGTTGAAGAGATGTGAGAAGACCAACCTTGTATTAAACTGGGAAAATGCCACTTTATGGTAAAGGAAGGAATAGTCCTCGGTCAGAAAGTTTTTGGATTAGGAATCGAAGTGGACAAAGCAAAAATCGAAGCATTCTCCAAACTACCATATCCCACAAACGTAAAATCCATCCGGATCTTCCAAGGGCACGCAGGCTTCTACAGGAGGTTCATAAAAGATTTCTCATGTCGGAAGAGAATAGCGATATGAATAAGAACTTCGGGAGTAGGCTAGTCGATCAACCAAGACCTATACAATTAGTAATGGGTCTTAGGTTTCAAGTCGGTAATAATTAATGAAATTTCATAAATAAATTAAATATATATGTATACATGTATTTAACATGATGATCAAGTTTATATGATGTAAGTATTTTATACTTAAGCTTTTACGTATTTTTAATTTGTCTTTTAGCCATTTCAACTAGTATTGTCCATATTAGCCCAAAAGCCCATTAAGCCCATTAACCAAGTCCATTAAGCTCTTTTATGGATATTATCATTTTAAGACCAGGTCTTAGCCCATTTATAGTGTCCAAGTGGGTTGGGCCTAATGCTAAGTCCATATAGTCCATTTTGTCTCATTGGGCCTAGTGGTCCAATAAGGCCTTACGGTCCATTTTAGCTCATAAACGACTTTTATTATAAGTTTTCGGGTTCCCGGGGTCGGGTTATTATTTAGATCAGTATATTAGCCTTTTAAAACTCCCAAGAAGTGGGTCCTACCACCTCGGGTTTTAGTCATAAAACCATTTTACATAATATAGTGTTCGGGTTTTTAGAAAATTTTATATACTTTCGTGTTAAGGAAATTGTTGTAATTTATAAACCATAAATAGTATAATTTATATATTTATATGCTTGGCTTCATATTTAAGTTTATTTTACAGATTCAAACTCATTTTAATACATCTTTTGATTATACTCATACATATGTACATTTTAATACATAAAGATCATGTTACAATTTCGGACTGAAATTTCACTTTCACCATTTTTAACGCCATTTACAAACCGTAAAGAGATGGTTGACTATCCAATTGATTCAGAATCTACATGACTTTAGCTACAACCCATAGTTTTCACTTTTTAAATGGTTCAGTTCGTAAATGTGACTTTTTACACAATCTGTACAGCATGTCCAGAATTGACTAGTTTTAGTGTTTTGATCATAACTCATTCATTATTTATCCTCTAGAAGTGATCCAAATTGCCAAATGTTCATAAGAGAATTATTTATGACCTCATGCTATCAAATCCAACTTCAAACCTTCTGAGAATTATGGAATTTACTGTTCATTACAACCTACAAATTTTATACTTTTCTCACTAGTTTTAGTGGTCATTCTTGTTAGATCTAACCTAGATCTATGCATGCATTAACACTTTTATTCCTTGATCATCATACATCATACATCATACATATACATATACATTTGGAAATCAAAATAAAACTTAAACAAGACTCATTAAATTTTACCACAAGAAAAGTGTAGACAATGATCAAATGATCAAAATAAGAACAAGGCTTGATAAGGGCTTCAACTCCAAACTTAATCTTCACCCCAAATACTCTTGATCATCATTTTATTTACCCAAATGACTTTATAAAAACCCTTGTAACTTCAGCCCCAAAGTGTACAAAACCTTCCTTGAAAACCCTTCTTAATCACTTCCAAAGTATAAGGATTACACTAGGTAGTCATATTCACTAGTGTTCTTCTTTACTTGATCTTCAAAAATTATAAAATGGGTGTTATGGTGGCGTCAAGATGGAGAGGGAGAGAGTAATTTTCTGGTTTTGAGTTATAAAATGATGGTGTGTGTGTTAGTTGGGTCAAAATAGGCTTATATATGCTTAGAGTGTCATTGCCAAGTGTTGGCATAAGTGGTGAGGTTGAATCACAAAGTGGACACCTCCCACTTTGTGTTGTCCGCCCCTATGGGGTGTGTTTTTAGTGGGATGAGTTTAAAAACTTGTCCCACAAATTGTAAATACGGGTATTATCAAAGTCCGATATTTAAAAAGGTACGCTACGTAAAGGTTTTACGAAAAATACGAAAAATGCGCGTAACACGAAAAATAAAAACGAATGTAATAAAATTATTTCTATGGCATTTTGAAAATATAAGCGTCGATGCTTAACGTAGAATTCGCCGGTTCTTTGTAAACGTCACGTAAATTACAAATGTAAGCCCTAATTCTCCCGGTTAGTCGTGAGTTCATATCTCAACATAAAAATGAAAAATATAATTAATACTCGAGAATAAAATAATGAGCGCCGATGCTTACGTAGAATTTCGCGGTTTTTCTTTGTTAAACGTCACTTAAATTACTAATGAAGCCCTAATTCTCCCGTTAGTCATGATTTTCATGTCTCAACATAAAAAAAAAAAATATAGATTAATACTCGAGAATAAAATAACGACCGAAATTGAACGGATTGCACAACATTTCCCCTAAAAGGGGATCTTCGTTCCCTAAAGATCAAATCATCTTGCGCTCGTTTCTGTTAAAATCAAAGAGATGAGGGTATTTCTTCCATATTTGATCCTCCCTTTCCCAAGTATATTCTGTTCCACGACTCGAATTCCATTGAACTTTGACTATAGGGATCTGACTTTGCTTAAGTTGCTTTACTTCCCTATCCATGATTTCGATAGGTTCTTCGATGAAATGCAACTTCTTGTCGATCCTTATTTCGTCAAGAGGAATAATAAGTTCTTCGTCCGATAAACATTTCTTCAAGTTCGAAACAGGAATGTGATTGTGTATTCCTTGAAGATTTTGGGTGGGGGGTAGTTTTCAGTATATTCCACCGGACCAACTCTTGATAAAATCTTGAATGTCTATATAAAGTGAGACTTAATTTACCAGTGTTTTCCCGGAAAATCGAACAACCTTCACCTTCCACGTGAATACTTTTAGCATAATAACTTTGTCACCCACTTCGAACTCCAAAGGTTTACGTCTCACATCCGCATAACTTTTCTGTCTACTACGAGAAGCCAATAATCGGTTCTTGATTTGCACAATCATCTCTGTCGTTTCGCGAATCATTTCTAGTCCTGTAAGTTGGGCATCTCCAACCTCACTCCAACATACAGGCGATCTACATTACCTTCCGTATAGAGCTTCAAAAGGTGCGGCTTTAATGATAGCGCGATAACTATTATTGTATGAGAATTCAGCCAAAGGTAAGTGCTTATCCTAGCCACTACCAAAGTCAATTACGCAAGCATGCAACATGTCTTCTAATGTCTATATCGTTCTTTCACTCTGACCATCAGTTTGAGGATGGTAAGCAGTGCTCATATCTAAATTCGTCCCCAATGACTTTTGAAGAGATCTCAAACAAAAACCATGATGCAGAAACAAGGTGTCTCGGTCAAAATAATCGACACGGAAAAAAAACGCAGCAACGCCCGTTCCTAACAAACAATCTCCTTCAAATATAATCGAGTAAGCTTCTCCATTTTATACTTCTCATTCATCGGAATAAAGTAAGCAAATTTAGTCAATCGGTCAACAATAACCCAAATTAAATCATATCCAGATGATGTTCTTGGAAGCTTTGTAATGAAATCCATTGTAATTCTCTCCCATTTCCAAACAGGAATTTCCGGCTACTGAAGTAATCCTGGCGGCTTTTGGTGTTCAGCCTTATACTTACACAGTCACACTTACTGACATATGTCGCAATGTCAGCTTTCATATTCGGCCACTAGTATAACTTCCTCAAATCATGATACATTTTATCCGACCCAGGATAAATGGAATATTTTGATTTATAAGATTCCAACATGATTAGATCCCTCAATCCTCCAAATAATGGTAACCATACTCGTCCTTTTAGACATTTCGTACCATCGGATCTAACTTCAAATGGCTCCCCTTTGCCAAGAAATCCTTCGTTGCACGCTTCAACTTGTGCATTTTAAATTAGTTCAGGTAAATTGTTATGTACCGTCACCACTAAAGCACGCACTCGAATCGGTTCCTTATCCTTCCTGCTTAACGCATCAGCGACAACATTCGCCTTTCACGTGTGATAATGAATAACACAATCGTAATCACTCAGAAGTTCAATCCATCTAGGCTGCCTCATATTTAGCTCTTTTTTATCCAAAATATATTGTAGGCTTTTATGATCAGGTGTTATACCTGTAAACACTAGTGCCAGTACAAATAAGACTCCATAGTGAAGGAGCAAAAACCACCGGCTTCTAATATCCGAGAGTCATGGTCATATAGTTTTCTTCATTCTTTCTAAGTTTCCTAGAGGCGTACACAATCACCTTTTCTCGTTGCATCAAAATAGCTCCAAATCCTTTAAGGGATGCATCACAATACATAACAAAGTCTTTGCTTCCTTCGGGTAGTGATAATATTAGCGTACTACACAATTTCAGC
Source organism: Tanacetum coccineum (assembly GCA_026074375.1). Lineage (NCBI taxonomy): Eukaryota > Viridiplantae > Streptophyta > Magnoliopsida > Asterales > Asteraceae > Tanacetum > Tanacetum coccineum. Next base: position 37,286 of record BQNB010039603.1, read on the forward strand.
TTCAATGTTTGAAATGCCTCCTCTTCATCATCGCCCCACACATACGGCTTATTTTTCTGAGTGAGTTTAGTTAATGGTTTTGATATTAGAGAAAACTCCTTATAACCTTCGATAGATAAATTGGTACAAAACAAAAATGGTTGCACTTCTGTTGTGTATCGATCAAGCCCAATTTTTAAATGGTCGATCATTCGCAGGAACAACATGACTCCACTACAATCATCACATGGCCAAGGAATTACGAACGGAATCAAGCCAAAAATCCATTCAAAACTTAGCGTACACTTTTCGCTCCTATAGAAAATTCAAATAGTCTTCAAATGTTCACCATGTTCCTCTTTATTTTTGGAATAAATCAGAATGTCATCAATGAATACAATCCGAACTTATCAATTACGGCTTGCACACTGCGATTCACAATCCAGTAATACTGTAGGTTCATTAGTCCAGCCAAAAGGCATTATTGAAACTCATAATGTTCCATAACATTCAAAACGCATATTTGGAATGCTTTCCTCGCGAATACAAGATGAATGATAACCAACCGTAAATCAATCTTTGAATAAACACTAGAACCTTGCAGCTGATCAAATAAGTCATCAATCCTCGGTAAAGGATATCGATTCTTGATCCGTCAACTTGTTCAGTTCTTCGGTAATCAATGCACATTCGAATGATCCATCCTTCTTCTTCACGAACAAGAACCGGAGCTCCCCATAAATGACGAGCTCGGTCGAATAAAACCTGTTCCTCTTGACAACTCTTTGCAGTGCTTGGACAACTCCGTTCATTTCAGATGGTGCAAAACGATATGGTGCAACTGCAGCCCCACAGGTACAGCACCAAAATAAGGATCAATACGGAATTCAACATGCCTTGGTGGCGGAAGTCCCATCAGTAATTCTTCGGAAATACCTCGGGAAAATCTCGAAATTGGAACAACTCTAATCTCTTCTCTTCGATTCTTTCAGTTACTTATGCTAATAATAGCTACACAACCCTTCTCGATAGACTTTATGAGGCCTTAAAGCAAGAAACCGATCTTCATCGGAATATATTTCATCTCCTTCGATAACCAACCGTCCCCCCCCCCCCCACCCCACACCCACCCCTACCCTCACAGGTAATTCTAAAAACTTTTCTCATCCACATAAAATATCGGCAATATAACGTGATAACCAATAGAACCTCCTATTCAATGATATCAAAACATCCCTAGTTCAATTACCAGTAAATCAATTGGAAAAAATGTTTAAAAGATTAAGTGGCACCCTATTAACACATTATTGGACTTATTACTACTTTTCCATCGGCAATTCGACTTCATTACAAGTAATCTAACTCAACTGGGTTCAATATACAATAAAGGTACTAAAAATTGTAGACACAGCAAAACTTTATCGGACACCTGAATCAAATCAAGCAAGTAGCATATCGAAATGTTAGTAAGAATGTACCAGTAACAACTTTTGGATCTTGCTGAGCATCCACAGCTCCCAACTTGTAAACAGCTCCACGATTATTTCTACCTTTTCCATTCTTTTTCAACTTAGGGCAATCTCTCTTTCGGTGACCCTTTTCATTGCAATTAAAACAAGTCACATCTTTTCTGTTGAGGCTCCAACAAGCAGCAGTCTTGTGCCCTAACTTACCATACTTACCACATTTCTAACAATCCCCAGCATGCTTCTTATTTTTTCACTTTAGACAAACTTCGTTGTTATTCGGTGCAGCATTGGCCATAGCTCCAGCATCAGCCCTCCTTTGGTTTTGTCGACGATTGTAATCGCGTCGGTTGTCACCACAACCACCACGATCTCCTTCACCTTTCCTCTTTTCACCCTCAAAAGCCTCATAAGTCTTGTCTTGTATTATTTGTCCCATGAGCTGATAAGCCATACGGACAACCTCATCAATACCAGTAGGCCTCGATGATGTCACATCACCACGTATATTCTTCGATAACCCACGAATATACTGCTCCACTTTTACCTGCTCAGGCTCCACTATTCTAGGATACAACAAGGCCAATTCATGGAATCGGTTTGTATACCCATCAATATCAGTCCCTTTTAACTTCAAGTTGTACAATTCTTGCTCCAGCCTTTGCAACACACTTCGAGGATAAAATTCCTCGGTCATCCACTTTCTCACCTCAGTCCATGGAGTACCATTAGCAGCATCAATAACCATGGAAGCAATCCTTTCATTCCACCAAGTCAATGCACAAACTTGGAGAGTAGCAGTTGCAAATTTCACCTTATCCCTCTCCTTGCAATCACTGATTCGAAACACATATTCTAGTTTCTCAAACCACTGACATAATCCCATGGCACCTTCGGTGCCTTTAAAAGGTTGTGGGTCACACTTCATGAATTATATGTAAGTACACCCAGTAATTTCAGGCGCTACCGGTCTGACACCACCAACTCTAGCACCACCGACTCCAGCGCCATCGGCTCCAGCACCACCGACTCCACGGTTCATATTTGCCACAAATTCAGCCATAGATGCGGCAACTTGTTCCCTAATAACCTCGCACATACGTGCCTCAGACATTGCTTTTGGCTGCATGATTATGTTACAACACAAATCAAATCATAATGAGTATTCATTCAATGATTGTATTAAGCAAAAGGAACAATTTAGAAGAAACAAGAAAAGAAAGGTAACAACACAACATAGAATTAGAAGACCAAAAAGAAAGTCATATTCAATAATCACAAACAAGTTAAAAGTTGCATTGTCAACATTACATGTCACCTACTAATGCTATACAAATCCAAAAGACTAGTTTCTACTAACTGACATCGCAGTATTAGCGTATGGATTTACAAAAGCTACTACTAATGATAAACTCAATCTACTAAGAGTCACAGTGGTCCACTAGGCTTGAAATAGTCCCCTCGACCTCATCAGAAGTAAGGACTTCAGATTTCTTCTTGGAACGCTTGGTATCCTCATCATCATATGGCGGGTTCGGAACAGCCCCAATATGAACCATATCAAAGTAAAACATCTTATTCCACACTCGGGACTCATGCAACCTCCTCTCAGCAGTCTCACACTCCATACGAGCCCACACCAACTTAGTCTCAGTCTCAGCCAATCCGTTTTTCTTCATGTGGCATCACTCTCCCCACTCTCTAATACTAGACATCCTCTTCCGAGAACATTACCCAACAGCACGCTCAGACAATTTTCCAAATCAAGATTAAGTAACTCCCTTCTTTTCCTTGATTTTAATTTCTGGATTTAAGAAGAGCAATCTCAGTTTGGCACGTACCCAACTCAGCCTCCATAACTCTAGCTTGTGCACGTGATGCCTCTAAATCACGCCTTAAGGCCCACGATGCTAATCCATCAACATGAGATGAGATGCACGAGCAGAAGAGACTTCTCCCTACCCCAAATAAGCCCCCTCATAAAGTCACTAATAGCATAAGGCTTTTGGTAAATAAGTCCCAGCAGTAGCCGTCTAGTACAACATTAACCTCCGTCGTCGTCTACTTAGAATTAGATGACACATATCTCCAGGTGCGGGTTTTTGTCACCCTCCACCGCAAAGGAAATATCAACTCAGCATCATCCTCGAGCTCAATCTTAACATCTTCCTCGGGTTCCTCTTTGGTATCTTCTTTAGGATCTTCTTTAGGATCTTCTTCGTCATAATCAACTAAGTCAACGTCGTCAGGAATGTCAACCATTTCGTTAGGATCATGGATATCCACAACTTGTTCGGTCTTCAGAACAACTGGGTTCACTTCGGGAATTAGCTTCGTGTCGGCTCGGTAAGATTGATTAAGGGTTCTCCTACATGACAATCTGCGTGTATAAATTATCTCGGTATTATAATAAATAATTACATAATTACATTTATATTCAAATAAATAAAAATTTCATATTATAACATATATATTTATTTTTTCCATATATAATATCGAGTAAAATAAATCCTCTCATATCTTATCCATCGGTAATTCAGAGATTTTGCTTGTACAGTTATAGTTAAAAGATTTCAAAAAAATCCTTTCATTCATTTTTTTTAAAAATCGTTTGTTCTCTATAACTTAAGCTCTTGATACCAATTCGTAACACCCTCATTTTTCACATAACTGCGGAAGGGTCATTTGGGGTGTTACGTCTTAATACAATAACTCAAGCATAGAAAACGACTCGAAAAGAGACATTTTAAAATATTAACCATTCGAACTGAAAAGTTCACAACAAGTTCCCAAATATATACATAATCAAACCTCATTTTCAATATTTTTCTTCGAAAGATTTCTTTAAAAAGGCCTTCAAATATTTATTTCATACTTCTTCAAATCTTCAACTCCTAATTACCTTCAAGGACCTTAGATAAAACATGCTAAAAAGTTCAACAATAAAAAATGTTTTGAGTGAATCCATAGAATATATATATAGTATTATAATAAATTCCGAACACAAGTATCATTTCTCAAAATCATCAAGACATAATGATGTGGATCAGACAAAGTTATAGGGGGGTTATTATAAGCCTCGTGACATTGAACGTTATCATATAATCAAAATAATGCCCACTATACACCCTCGCTATGATGCCATAGTTACTCTTATACACGCATCACGTATTGTCCATTTTTCCCGACCACGAGACGATAGCCAGTCGTTACGAATTAGAGGTGGCAACCTCCAAATAGTACTATTTCATGTATAAGCATCTACCATTACCCGGTAGTTAACAATTCATGATTTCCGCGCGTCTTTTATCTAGCGAGTTAAGCTAACTTATAATAATCAAGACTACTAGCATACATTCGGGTCCCTTGTGTTCTATTTTTAAAAACAAGCATGTTATCCCCCTCGCGGGTTTATAAAACAATTAAAGTATTAAAATGCGAGGCTATGAACTCACAAGTGATGTCGGAAGAGAATAGCGATATGAATAAGAACTTCGGGAGTATGCGAGTCGATCAACCAAGACCTATACAATTAGTAACGGGTCTTAGGTTTCTAGTTGGTAATAATTATGAAATCTAATAAATAAAGTAAATATATATGTATACATGTATTTAACATGATGATCAAGTTTATATGATGTAAGTATTTTATACTTAAGCTGCCACTTTTAGCCATTTCAACTAGTATTGGCCATATTAGCCCAAAAAGCCTATTAAGCCCATTAAGCAAGTCCATTAAGCCCTTTTATAGATATTAGTCTTTTAAGATCAGGTCTTAGTCCATTTATAGTGTCCAAGTGGGTTGGGCCTAATGCTAAGTCAATATAGTCCATTTTGTTTCATTGGGCCTAGTGGTCCAATAAGCCTTACGGGTCCATTTTAGCTAGTATACAACTTTTATTATAAGTTTTCGGGTTCTCGGGGTCGGGATACTTTTATTATCAGTTTATTAGCCTTTTAAAACTCCCAAGAAGTGGGTTCTACCACCTCGGGTTTTAGTCATAAAACCATTTTACATAATATAGAGTTCGGGTTTTTAGGACAATTTGTATACTTTTGTGTTACGAAAATAGTTGTAATTTATAAACAATAAATAGTATAATTTATATATTTATATGCTTGGCTTCATATTTAAGTCCACCTTACAGATGTAAACCCCTTTTAGTTCATCTTTTAGTCATACATATACATAGGGTTACTTTTTTACATAAAGATCATGTTACAATTTTGGACTGAAATTTCACTTTTACCATTTTTAACGCCATTTATAAACCGTAAAGAATTGGTTGACCATCCAACTGATTTAGAATCTACATGACTTTAGCTACAACCCATAGTTTTTACTTTTTAAATGGTTCAGTTTGTAAATATGACTTTATACACAATCTGTATAGCAAGGTCCATATTTGACTTGTTTTAGTGTTTTAATCATAACTCATTCATTATTTATCCTCTAGAGGAGATCCAAATTGCCAAATGTTCATAAGAGAATTATCTATGACCTCATGTTATCAAATCCAATCTCAAAACTACTAAGTTTTATAAAACTTACTGTTCATTACAGCCTACGAATTTTTATAGTTTTCTCACTTGTTTTAATGGTCATTTTTGTTAGATCTAACCTAGATCTATGCATGCATTAACACTTTTATTCCTTGATCATCATACATCATACATATACATTTGGAAATCAAAATAAAATATAAACAAGACTCATTAAATTTTACCACAAGGAAAGAGTAGAAAATCAACTCCAAGCTTAATCTCCACCCAAAATACTTTTGGCCACCATTTTATTTACTCAAATCTCTTATAAAAACCTACTTATAACTTTAGCCCCAACTTGTGTAAAAACCTTCTTGAAAAACCTCTTTTATCACCTCAAAAATATAGGGATTACACTAGGTAGTCATATTCACTAGTGTTCTTGTTGTTTGATCTTCAAAATTTTATGGATTTGGGTGTTTATGTTGTGTGGGTGGCGTCACAAGGATGAGAGTGAGAGCAAAAATGCAGATTTTTGAATGTAAATATGTGTTGTGTATGTTTTAGGTGGTCAATATAGGCTTATATGAGCGTAGAGAAACTATGCCAAGTGTATGAAGTCATGGCAAGGCTTAATACCAAGGGGACACCACACCCCTTGGTTGCTCCGCCCCAATGGGGTATTAGTTTAGTGGGGTGAGTTGTTTAACTTGCCCTATAATTTGTAAATACGGGTACTATCAAACTTCGATATTTAAAATGGTACGCTACATAAAGGTTTTACGTAAAATACTAAAATTGCGTGTAACACGAAAAATAAAAATGAATGTAATAAAATTATTCTTATGGCATTTTGAAAATATAAGCGTCGATGCTTAACGTAGAATTCGCCGGTTCTTTGTAAACATCACGTAAATTACGAATGTAAGCCCTAATTCTCTCGGTTAGTCGTGAGTTCATATCTCAACATAAAAATGAAAAATATAATTAATACTCGAGAATAAAATAATGACCTGAAATTGACGGATTGTCACAACATTTCCCTCTAAAAAAGGATCTTCATCCCTGAAGATCAATTCATCTTGTTGCCCTCTTTCTTGTTAAAATCAAAGAGGTGAGGGTATTTCTTCCACATTTGATTATCCCTTTCCCAAGAATATTCCGGTCCACGACTCGAATTCCATCGAACTTTGACTATTGGGATCCGAATTTGCTTAAGTTGTTTTACTTCCCTATCCATGATTTTGATAGGTTCTTCGATGAAATGCAACTTCTCGTCGATTCTTACTTCGTCAAGAGGAATAATAAGAGAGAAACTACCCTACTTATCTCAGTACTAAGCTAATCTTTTCTTCAATGTGGGCATTCTCCTCTACTCTCCAATTTCGACATTCCTCTCGATTTGGTTTGTACTTAGCTTAGCCTCCATAAGTCTAGCTCATGCACAGGACGTCTCCAAATCACGTCTCAAAGCCCAAGGTGCCAATCCACCAACATATGATGAGTGACAAGCAGAAGATGACTCTCCTACCTCATATAAGCCCCTTAAAAAGTCACAAATAACATAAGGCTTTTGGGTAGAAGTCTCAACAGTAGCCTCGGGTGCAACATCGACCTCGGGTGCAACATCAACCTCGGGTGCAACATCAACCTCGGGTGCAACATCAATCTCCTCGTCCTCTATCTCAGAATTAGATGACACATCTCCAGGTGGCGAGGTTTTGTCACCCTTCACCTTATAAGGAAATATCAACTCAGCATCATCCTCGATCTCAATATCCACATCAGCCTCTAGTTCTTCCTCGGGTTCCTCCTCGGGATCTTCTTTAGGATCTTCTTTAGGATCCTCATCGTCATAATAAACCAAATCAATATCATCGGGAATGTCAATCATTTCGTTGGGATCATGGATATCCACAACTTGGTTCGGCTCGGGAACAACTGGGTTCACTTCGAGAATAGCTTCGTTCGGCTCGTTAAGATGATTAGGGTTCTCCATGACAATCTGCGTCGTATAAATATCTCGTATTAGTATTAAATAATTACATAATTAACATTTATATTCAAGTAAATGAAAATTTCATATTACAACATATATATATCGATAAATAAATCCTTCTCATTCTTGTCCCATCGGTAATTCGAAGATTTCGCTTGCACAGTTATAATTCGGAGATTTCGCTTGCACAGTGTAGACAATGATCAAATGATCAAAATAAGAACAGGGCTTGATAAGGGCTTCAACTCCAAACTTAATATTCACCCCAAATACTCTTGATCATCATTTTATTTACCCAAATGACTTTATAAAAACCCTTGTAACTTCAGCCCCAAAGTGTACAAAACCTTCCTTGAAAATCCTTCTTAATCACTTCCAAAGTATAAGGATTACACTAGGTAGTCATATTCCCTAGTGTTATTCTTTACTTGATCTTCAAAAATTATAAAATAGGTGTAATGGTAGCGTCAAGATAGAGAGGGAGAGAGTAATTTTCTGGTTTTGAGTTATAAAATGATGGTGTGTGTGTTAGTTGGGTCAAAATAGGCCTATATATGCTTAGAGTGTCATTGCCAAGTGTTGGCATAAGTGGTGAGGTTGAATCACAAAGTGGACACCTCCCACTTTGTGATGTCCGCCCCTATGGGGTGTGTTTTTAGTGGGATGAGTTTAAAAACTTGTCCCACATTTTGTAAATACGGTTATTATGAAAGTCCGATATTTAAAAAAAAGTACGCTACATAAAGGTTTTACGAAAAATACGAAAAATGCGCGTAACACGAAAAATAAAAACGAATGTAATAAAATTATTTCTATGGCATTTTGAAAATATAAGCGTCGATGCTTAACGTAGAATTCACCGGTTCTTTGTAAACGTCACGTAAATTACAAATGTAAGCCCTAATTCTCCCGGTTAGTCGTGAGTTCATATCTCAACATAAAAATGAAAAATATAATTAATACTCGAGAATAAAATAACGACCTAAAATTGACGGATTGTCACATCTCACAAGTCACGTGGCTAATGACCTAATTCCTTGTAAAAGATGTACCCTTTAATTTCTCTAAAGAATGCATCCGAGCCTTCGATAAGTTAAAACATGAATTAACACGAGCCCCATCATGATAAAACTAGATTGGTCATTGTCGTTTGAGATCATGTGTGACGCGAGTGACTACGCTGTCGGAGCAGTACTCGAGCAAAGGAAAGACAAACACTTTTAGCCCATACACTACGCCAGCAAGACGATGAATAAAGCACAAGAAAACTACATAACGACCGAGAAGGAGCTTTTGGCTGTTGTTTTCGCATTCGACAAGATTCGTCAATATTTGATCCTATCTAAAACTATAGTCTTCACATATCACTCTGCCCTACGGTACCTTTTTACAAAGCAAGATACAAAACCTCAGTTGATAAGATGGCTCTTACTGCTTCAAGAACTTGATATCGAGATATGTGATAAAAAGGACGCTAAAGACCTTGCTGCCAATCACCTTTCCCGGATTGAGAACCCCGACCTAGGGAAGCTGACCAAAGCAGAGATTAGAGACTTATTTCCCGAAGAACAGCTAATGACTATCTCGGACAAGAGTAATGAACCTTGGTATACTGACTACGCTAATTACTTGGCAAGTCGTGTACTACCTTTCTGTTCTACCCGCCAAGAAAAGCAAAAGTTCTTCAACGATCTAAGGCATTATTTCTGGGATGAGCCATTTTTATTCAAGCAATGTGCGGACCAAATTATATGAAGGTGTGTCGCTGGAAGCGAGGCAGCCCAAATCCTTCGGCAATGTCATAGCGGCCCATCAGGAGGGCATTATGGTATCGCCACAACTGCAAGAAAAGTCTTCAAAGTCAGATTCTACTGGCCTAACATCTTACGCGATGCACAAAAATTAGTCTAAGCTTACGAAGCATGTCAACGAGCCGATAACATTTCTTCAAGGGACGAGATGCCATAAAAATACATCCAAGTCTACGCGATATTCGACGTTTGGGGGATAGACTTCATGGGACCATTCCCCTCGTCAAACGAATACAAATACATCCTAGTAGCTATCGATTATGTTTCCAAATGGGTGGAGGCTCAAGCCTTTCTCACTAGCGATGCTCAGAACGTAGTAAACTTCCTCAAAAGATTATTCGCAAGATTTAAGATACCGAAGGCCTTGATAAGTAACAGGGATACCTACTTCTGCAACTACCAGATGGAACGAGCAATGAAAAGGTATGGAGTGGTTCATCGATTCTCCAACGCATATCATCCATAAACTAACGGGCATGTCAAAAATACGAATAGAGCAATCAAGCGAATTCTTGAAAAGACCATTGGAAACAACAAGAAAGAGTGGTCTCATAAGTTGGATGATGCATTATGGGCATTCTGAACAGCATTCAAAACACCTTTAGGAACAACCTCATTCAAGATAATATATAGCAAAGCATGTCACCTTCCTGTCGAACTTGAGCATAAGGCCTATTGGGCCATTAAAACTTGTAACTTGGACTTAACCAAAGCAGGAACAAACAAGTTCCTATAGATTAACGAGTTAGACGAATTAAGGCTCGATGCCTATGAGTCCTCCATTTCTTATAAAGATAGGACAAAGATGTGGCATGATAAACAAATAAAAGTTCCAACCAAATATGAAAAGGGCAATAAGGTGCTTCTCTTTAATTCACGCCCAACGCTATTCCCAGGATAGCTAAAGTCAAGATGGTATGGACCATTTGCAGT